>VUQJ01001879.1:16295-28833 GCA_015108635.1 Andinoacara biseriatus | reverse complement strand
TGTAGTGAAGTCATAGCAAAAATTCTAACCAGTGAGGTAACCATATTACACTCTGAATGGAGACAATGAAACGTGCCTGTTGGGTTGAAAAATCAACTAAAGGCAAAGGAATAAGAAAATACCCTTATGCTATCACTTTTTCATCACGGCAACTTGATGACCTGTGCCTAATCTCGAATAGTTTCATGTGTTTCAACAACCAAGGAAGCAGCTCCTGGCAAGAAAAAGTGTTGCACTGCAGTACAAACAGCTAAAACACAAGAACCTGGTCTGGGGTTGCGGGTGGGATTATCATGTCTAAACAGACCAAGTAAAGCTTTGTGACCATATTAAAAAAAAAGCATCTGAGAAGAAAAAAAACAGAGTTTCAATATGCATGTAAAAATTGCACCGGGGTCTAAGCCGATTAGGTCAATATTCATGTCACTTTTGCTGACATTCAGTGTTTTAGTATTACTAGCGCAGTCAGTTTATACAATGTGTATAAACTCTAGCTGGCAATATTAAAACATCAGACGTGGTTTATAAATGTCACCTTGAACTCCGACTCTTGGAAATGCATAAATAACATTTGCAACAGCGCTGGGGGCAGAACAATGAAGGCTGTTGCTTGCTATGTTTTTTATAAATGCAGACCAGCAATATTAAATGACTGAACATTTAGTGATAGTAACAATAATATTGTAGTCTGTGAATAACACTGCGTCATGTCGGGATGTGTAAATCTAACTATGACTATGATCTAACTTGACCAGTCAAGTTCTTCCACACCAAACTCCATGTCTTTGTAGACCTTGATTTGTGCACTGGTGCGCAGTCATGTTGGAACAGGATGGATCCATTCCCAAACTGTTCCCACAGTTTGTCTTGGTATGCTGAATCATTAAGAGTTCCTTTCACTAGAACTAGGAAGCTGATCCCAACAACCCCACACAATAATCCCCCCGCCACCAAACTTTACACTTGCAGTCAGACAAGTCCCATTCTCCTGGCAACCACCAAACCCAGACTCATCCACTGGATTGTTAGACGGAGACGTGTGATTCATCAGAGAACACATCTCCACTGCTCTAGAGGCCAGTGGTGGTACGTGCCCCTACAACTTCGTAGCTGAACTGCCGTCTTTCCAAATTGCTTCCGTTTTGCTATAACACCACTGACAGTTGTGGAATATTTAGTAGCGAGGAAATTCCACGACTGGACTTGGTGCACAGGTGGCATCCTATCAAGGATTTCACTGAGCTCCTGAAAGCGACCCATTCTTTCACATTCTTTGTAGAAGCAGTCTGCATGCCTAGGTGCTCAGTTTTATACACCTGTGGCCATGGAAGTGATTGAAACACCTGAATTCAATGATTTGGATGGGTGAGTAAATACTTTTGGCGATATGCTGTATTCACAGGCCATGTGTTAATATGAAAATTGACTAGTTGAAAAGGTAGTTGGCCAACTGCCACCAAAATCTTAAGATTACAGCAAAATTACCTTAGATTCAAAACAGATTATGTAAATGCTGGGGATTAAGTTTGAGTTTAGGGAATTCAGTTCAATGACCTGTTTCCTCCTAGCAAAAGTCTATTTGTACATGTGCAGATTTGCTGGGAACTTCATTCTCATAAATCTGCACTCTGGGATTCCCCTAGATTTTAAGCAGGTTATTCAGCAAAGCAAAGGAGAGTGACTAGAGTCAGCGAGTGCTCGTAGTTTGGCCTGTGATTCCCCGGCTGCCAGCAGCACGAACAACAGCTCCAACCACAGGCCCCACTGGGTGCCAAGCGTGGTGGCTGCTTTGAATTAGCCACTGCAAGTTGCAACATGCCTAAGAGTTAGGTTGTGGCTTAAGGGGACTGCATATTCCAGGCCAAACTGCATACCTACTGCTTCCTAAACCTCATCTCCACCCTCGTCCTTTCTTTTCCTTTACTCTTTAATACCTGCCAACCTTCCACTGCATCCTGTCCCTCTGTCTCAAAGCCCATACTGTGCTAAGTTGCTTCCTCTACTGTCTTGCTGTAGAAATGACTACCGAAATCACTACCGGTGAATAAAACCAGGCTGCATATTTGTCTCTGGGAGGGAAGGGAGAAACCAAACGGACCTCTGTGTCATAAGTGGGGGCAGCAAAGCAAAGATGGATCGCTGTAGGTGTCCTTGGAGAGGATGACTTAACATGGGCCTATAAAACAAAGTAGCTTGGGAGGGGTCATGGAGACACTTAAAGACAATGCAGCTACTGGTGCTCCACACCCACCACTCTTACTTACTTTAACATTAAATAAAGCAATAATTATTGAATTCCATTTGAATGAGTAAGATGCTAGAAAGTAAACAATGGGAACATAATTGCAGAGGGAAGGCAATCAATGCAGGCAGTCATTTGGGCCATGTTGATTATGTAGGCTGCTGTATGTGCTCTGTGTGTAAAAGTGTGCACTTTTGTGCAGCCATCGCAAATCTAAGGTGAGCCAAGGGGAGTATGTGCTGTGACAAGGAGCTGAGTAATACACTCTCCCACATGCACACACAAAACAAGAGTTGGGTAATCCCTCCTTCAATAATGACCCAGGGCTCTAAACAATAGCTCTCAATCAGCTGATCAATGTGTCCACATAATTCATGTGCAACTCACTGTCTTTGAAAAGGGAGGAGGAGGAGGATAAGCAAGCAGGCAGTAGGGAGATCAATGCCCTGTGCGGTGATAACGAGCCTGGGCCTATGCCCACAGGAGCCCCACTCTGGCGTCCAGGGTCTCTCTCATTAAGAACATTTGGATAAGCATGGCTATACATACATAATACGCACTTCTAATCATAGCCAGATAAACACATTTCTCCCCCTCTTAATGAGCTGGGTCCTGCTTTTGTGACACACAGCAATGACTCCAAAACAGGCAGGAAATGATGTCAATCCCCAAATAAGAAAAAAAAAAGAGTAAAGCAAATTAACAGCAAGCTGTTGGCCTCCTCTTTCAGTAGCTAATTAACAGCTTAACCTCCTGGTGCTTTTATGAAAGCCATGCTGGGAGGAGCTTGCCAAAATTGCAGTACAATAAGTCTGCCTGCAGGAGGCGAGAGCAGGGTGGAGCCATGGGGGTACCCAAACAACTGTTACAGCCACTTGATGACATGTGTACTGGCAAGGTACCATCTGGAAGCTGAATGGGGCAAATCAGGACTTGCCCTGGCCCTTCTCTCCATTATCCAGAGTACTGTGTCAACATAACCCTCCATTTTGGACAGCGGTGAGAATAATTACAGCGCTGCAGAAGAACATGTTTTTGATTTTCATTTAGGCAAAACAGGAGGCACAGAGCAGGCTGCGATATTCTGATTTTGTGTTTCAGTAATAATTCCCTGCGTAAAGTGTTACTTTTCTTACAATAAAAAAAACAAACAAACAAAACCTCAGGACATCAGGGTGGAAAAGAAGAGTTTTGTGTTCTTGTGAGTCGTCTGACTGTGGCAGGTGCCGGTGAGACAAAAGATAATACAAAACCTGAACATGTTCATCTCTGAAACAGCCTGAAAGGGCCACGATGCAATTTTCATATGAGAGACAGAAAACAGGCAGGTATTTTGAATAAAAAGAAACACACCTGCTTTCAGCACCCAAAGCAACAACTTAACTTCTTTATGCCCCACCCCAGTCTTTGAGCATTCTTCACAAGCAGTAATAACAGCATCTCGAGG
The DNA here is from genome assembly GCA_015108635.1 of Andinoacara biseriatus. Lineage (NCBI taxonomy): Eukaryota > Metazoa > Chordata > Actinopteri > Cichliformes > Cichlidae > Andinoacara > Andinoacara biseriatus. The sequence continues at coordinate 25,144 of VUQJ01001879.1, read as the reverse complement.
CCACAAATATTAAACTAAAAACCACTCCCTGTCTTCTGGCTCAGAAAATGGGCCAACATGAAAGACATAAATCTGAATCACATCTAGCTTTACACAAATGTTGGACCCCTGTGCGTATTCAGCTTTTTCAAATGCTTCCTGTGAATGTTTGCAATGCAAACCACAGGAGTACCTGATGAAGCTAGGCTACAGACACGTAAAGCCGTCAATCAAACAGACTCTACATACGTCTACAGACTGAGTTCCACCTAATTTATAGGGAAATCTCAAAAATTTATGAAAGGTACTGCACAGGTTGTCTGAAGAGAGCAATATAGGCCTATTAATGGAAGTAAGCGTGAATATTAGATGAGAACAAGATGACTGACTACCTAGATCTGGACTTGGCTGTGCTGTAGGTCACTGATGTGTTAGAGTGTAAAGGCAGAGGCAGCGCTGCACCCATATAGCTGACAAAAGTCTCCAACACCTCACTGCTTCTCATTTGTCACTTGCCAGCCAGACAATGGCAAGCGTGGCCTTGTGAAGCAGCTCTGAACGTGAGAGGCAGAAAGCTTGTTAGATGGAGATGAAGGATGAAAGTGTTTGGATAGGGTGGAGGAGAATGAACCCTATACGAGTACTGCACATGAGGGAAACAGCGAGTAGCAGGATGGGGTGGTGGGGTTGGATTAAGATAGAGGCCAACATCACTTGTAATGATTAATCCAGGAACAATAACCAAATACAATTAGCCTACAAGAACAAACATCACACTCTGTGGTGAATGCAGATTCAGTGTCACATCATTGTGAGGGAGTAGCCGACAGAAATAAAGGCCTCCAGTGGTGAAATTAAACATAGCCATCCAGAGTCACTGTTACAGTTACAGTATCTATCCCCTTCTCACCTTGTTGGTCACTGTGACTCTGAAAAAGCCTTAAACGTCCTCACAGCATTAAGGGTGACCAGTGGCCGTGCTCACTAAATTGTAGGTGTGCTGACACTCTTCTTCTCAAGTCTGTTGTCATTAGCTGATCTCTTTTAGCACCTTTGCACTGACGTAATGGGAGAGACGAGACACAGAATCAAGTCTCCTCAGGCTTGTATTATCTAGCTTTCACCCCTGGCGTTCTCAGTTTGGTAGTGTAAATATTTCATTAACACATAATTGGTTGCAGCTTCAGGCTACGCAATAAGGCTGTGATAGCTGTAACACTGTATATATCTGGCTTCCCTGTATCCTTTTTAATGTAAAATTCATAGAAATGTGTTTTGGGGAGAGGGTGTTTGAGAGCTCGTAAGGGGAAATGTTTAGTTGTTCATGCACTGCCCTCACACAAGCTCAGCAGAGATGCCAGCTAATTATGAACAGTGATGATGTGCTCAGCCCGTGTCAATATTTAACCCAGTCTTATGCAGCTATCTTTATTAGTAGCACTGCACTAACAAAAGAAGCAATGTGGCTTTTGAGAGGTCCTCGTCTTAAAATGAAAATTAATGAGTGGGGTTGAGTGGAGGTGAATATACAGAATAGCTCTATATGTGGGCCTATTTGCATGGAACATGAAGTACCTTGTTGCAGTGAAACTGCTGTTGAGTGTTCTTCAAGCAATTCATACACCAAACACCCACCAGTTTCACCTGCCAACTAAAAGCTGAAACTTTAATGAGAGAAAGCCTGACATTTCACTTTTTTGTGTAGACACTCAAAAGCTTAACGCTAAGTGGTGCAAGCAATGCCATCGCTTCCATAATTTGGAATATTTACTTCATCAGTTGCCTTTTTAAAACACGTTTAACGCAGTTGCCACACGTCCTTTAAACTTTCCTCTTCATTGTTCAGCAATCAGTGCTTAAGCTATCACCTTTTTTTTTTTAAATCAGAAAAATGTTAAACAAAGTGGTGCTTAATATGATGCCCCCACTCCCCACCCCCCCACCCCCACCCCCATGCCTACAGCCAACTCCATCTGTACTTCATGTGGCCTCGCTAAGACAGAGTTCTCTTAGGGTCACTGTTAATGCCGCTCATTAGCCAGAGGGGAGGGGGAGAAAAAAATAATACCACTTTCCATGAAAAAGAAACAAAAGTGCTCATTGATCAGGGCGGTCAATTGAGGATCAATAACCTAAACTTTCATCATTCCCAGCGCAGCATAATTAAAGCAGAGATATAGTTGTCATCACCAAAAATCAAACAAAGAGCAGACTAATTGGGAGAGCCTTATTGCTTCTGGTCGTGCTGGCAAAAAGCTTTATAAGCCCCTGAAAGACTTGATGATGAACGGTCGTTGGAGCTTCCCAAAATAACTTTGTGTGCCATTAGCAAGTGCCATCATAGAGGTCATTGAGCTGGCTGCCCATTCACAGACGTCTAACGCAGGGCACAGACAGATACTGCACAAGAACTCCTTTTTCGTGTAATTTGTGCACATACGTTATAAAAATTATTAAATTATTCACACCCTTATAAGACAACTTGATTTTGTTATATTGTTTTGGAGGAACATCGTTATAATACTAACATAATTTGTTGCTGACCTCCTGTGTTAAGCAGTGGCCATAAAAAGTTGTTTCCCTCTGCAGTAGCTGAGCACTGTAAAGACACCTGGAGAGTGGGTAAAGCAAAGAGGCATGGCTGATATAACAGATATTTCACAGCCTGGCATCGCAGCCAAGCCGCCCTTACTTTCTACACCATATACACTGCTCAATCGTGCAAAAAATCTCAAACTATACTTCAAAGCCTACCACTTTTCCCCTTCCTGTTTATTGATTAGACAGAGCTCTTGTTCAGTAATTGTGCAGTAAATCAAGCATGGTGCGCACTAATCTCAACCCCGGGAGGAAAGTGTTAAAGGTAAAACCTGCTGAAAAGTGCATAATTATGGTGCTGTGTGCAGCCAGGAGAGAGGATATTCTCCTCCCTCTCACATTTCTCACTCACTCTGTGCCTGCCTGCGCAACCAGAGGCAGCGGGGAGAGGGGTTGGCAGAAGAGCAACAGGAAGTGTGTACAGTTTCTAACCACCTCTCGCTCTCCTTCCTTTACTCCTTCAGTCCCTCTCCCTCTCAGTGCATTCCCAACCAAAGTGCCGGGGGCGCCATGCTTGTAAGGAAAACCACAGCCTTTTGAGTGCCTCTTGTATTTACAAACGGAGGCATGTTGGAATCAAAGGCATTACCACATGACATAACACATTAAACAGTTGGCAGATTGAGAATTTATATACTGAATAGATATTGAGTGGGGTAAACAGGAATAGTGTCATTATTGGATCAGTTTAGCTAACAATACTTGGTATGAGAGCCAAACTTACCTAAACCAGAGCACACTATCAACTGCAGAAGCTCCCTCTTTTCTCTTGCTTTTCCTCCTCTCTTTAACACACAGCTCAGGCTAAAGCCCAGGTGGAGACAGCTATCACTTTCCCATCAACTTCCTGTTCCTCATGTCTCTCCGCCCCTCTTTCTCTCTGCTCTCTCACTCACTGCACAACTTTTTTTTTTTTCTGTGCCATTTTTGAAGTGCTACAAAGCTAAGCCTCTTACCCATTTTCAAAAATAATCAACTCTGCAGTTAAGATATCTTCCCCCCCCTCCTCACGCTTCTTTCTCTCATCCCCTTCCCCCAACACTTTCTCCATGTTGCTGTTCTGCTTAATCTCACCTCAGTTTTTATTTCACCCTCATCAGCAGGGATCTAAAAATAAATGATAAATGGAATATGATATTTTAAAGTCTTATCTCTTATCTGTTCTTACAGGGGAATAATAAGGTAGTTAATCCTGCAGATCCTACTCAAATTGATTAATCAGCACATGCGGACAATCAAATAAATGATTAATATTCCCCAGTCCTGTGGTCGGACAGTTACCCCTGAAACCATCAGTAATAATTCAGTAACCCTTCCTAGACCACAGGCTGCAGCTAGTCAGCCTCACTCAGCATCAGCTCTCTGATGTTCAGCAGGACTTTGAACTCCCCACACAGAAACTCAGACACATCAGGGGTAAAACATTCTGCACTATACTCCCTCTGTAGCCCTCCTCCAATGCCTTCCTGATCACTATCGTGTAAATACAGATTTTAGGGAGATGAACAGGACCGAGTATTCTTTATCTAGCTGCTGTTAAAGATAGCAGCACTTTCGTATAGTTTCCAGGTGACTTTGCAGAAGTGCTACACACACAGAGAAAATACATTGTTACATAATATACACACCAAATATAAAAATGTTCAAGGAGTCTTAAAAAAAAGGAGAACACATGCGTGCTTCAAGTAGTGTTTTATGCAAGCGCTAGGTGAAGTGCCACTGTGCTGCCAAAGGCACAGAAGCAGATGACTTCAGGCACTCGCACATATACTATCAGAAAGACGGGTTACTTGAAAGCAAAAGTCCCAAGCTTCGCCACATTGAACATATCTTGCCCTGTTGGTGGACAAAGGTGGTGGTGGGGTGCTACTGAAAAAAGCTGCTTATTCTATCCTATTACCCATACTATTCTCCCTCCCACAGGGGTCACAGAGCAGCCATCTACATGGTGCTCTTCTGCATCTGCCAGCTAGAAGAGTTATTAATCAGGGAGAAGGCTTGTGGCAGAAGAGAGCACCTCTTGCCCTTCACATTTGCACTAGGCCAAGAATGAATGGTGGGGGTGGGTACTAGGGTAGGACGGGAGATATACGATTGGGGAGGGGGTTGAGGGTTGAGAGTGAGTTATCTGTCTCTTCTAGTGCTTGAATACGTGAAGGTATACAAAGTCTGTACTCTAACCCAGCAAACACATACATAGTGTATATACCAGATGTATACATACGGGTCTCAGCCCCACCCCAATCCACCCTCTCTGCCCAACAGGAGACTGACTTTTGTGTTCTAACCATCTAATGAGCTGGTTGCCTGAATCTGCAAATGTAGCTTTTGAAGGCTATTTATGATTACCAGGGCACTGTGAGTCTCACTGAACTGCGCTGTTTTTATATGGCTTCCTAGCATTACTGCAGATATTTCAGGGCCATCCATCCAAGAGGTCACTAACTTCACGGGAGTTCATACAGGTTGAGATGAAGTTGAATTTTAGCTACAACACACACTGAAGGCTATTCACTAGCGTCTTGCATGGTAACGTTATAAGAACAAGACGAAGCCTGAGCCCTAAAGTGTGACTGGCCTATCAGTACTCTTGCCAATATACTTTGTGATATATAGCTTTGTCTTTAATAGGTATGAGCATGGTGTGTAGAACAGTGTCATGAAAAAAAGCCCCCGGTTTTATATATAAGCGTTACAGTTCACTTTGATCTCCTCTCTTGCTCCACTGTTTATAAATCAGCCACACAAATATTTATGAGCGGAACGAGGAAAATGGCTGGTCTGGTTTGTATCTCTGCCCTCCTTCCCTCCCTACTGTGTTCGCTCCCTCCCCCTGATGGCTGATGTGTAGATGAGGCCACCGCAGATGCAGAGCGAGCATATAGGCCTCAGGCCACATCCATCATATCTGTTCTGTCTCTGGCTATTGTGTGGCCCCCAGAGAAGGCTGAACCAACCAAACTGGGTAAGAGAAAAGACGGCAACTTTACCATGACTAAAAGAGAACAGCATAGATCACTGATCACAGGTTTATAAGTGTTCATGATGAACTAGTACAGTTTAAGTCCGTTGTGTGTACACAGTCAGGCTCAAAACCATGAATGTCAGAGTGTGTGGATTTGTGCTGTGTGTGTGTGTGTGTGGACACAGGCGGCGCATTTGTGCCCCTGACTAACACATCGCAAGTTCATCAGCAACAAAACTCAATAAATTAATACAGCCATGTTCCCAATATGCTGCCTTTACCCTCCTTTTAGCTAACCTGTCTGTTTGTGCCTTTTTACACTCACACAACATGCCCTAAGCTTCTGGATCCATATGCTTTAATTGCTCCCCCCAGCCCTGACCTCTGATCCAGATTACTCTGATATACAGTATCTCCATTAAATTGGGAAGTAGGTAAATATTCTTCTAATGACCCTTAGTTCTAGTGACACCATTAAAAATGGAAGGAGAGAAAAAAATCAATCTTCTTCTTTCCTTTTTGCCCTTCACTGACTCTATTAGTTCCTTTTTTCTTTTTTCTTTTCTTTTTTTAAATCAGTTGTCTCCAAAAATGTGGAGGTAGATCGAGCGAAACAGAGTGTCCACTCTCTCTTTGACAGGGCAATGGACTTTTACTGAGATGCATTTCAGTAATGAGGAGATTACAGACCTATGGTCAGAAAGAAATATCTTTTGAACAGCATCTCCACTGTCCTTCTCGTAACACATTGGATTTACTGATCCAATACAAAAAAAGAAAAAAGAAATAGTCAGACTGCCTTTATCTAAACTGAACAGAATGTTGATCCTGCAATCTAGACTTGAGATCATTTAAAAGATAATGCAGTCTAAGCAGAAAAGAGACAAATTGGACCAAACGTTACTATCATACAGTGCACAAAAAGTTTAAGGTTTAAGCAAAGCTATGTCTGTGCATGTGTCCACTGTACAGTAAAAGCTGATGAACCATATGTGTGTGTGTGTGTGTGTGTGTGTGTCTGTGGGTAGGGGCAGGCGGGGGTAGAGGGGGGTGGTAGTGGTGGACTGGCTTGTCGATCGATGCAGTGATTGGCAGTTAATGGCTTTTCCTGTTCTGCCTTGGTAACCCTGGCCTGATGGCTGTTGCTTCTGATCAGAGATGGCAGATGGTGTTTGATTTTCGTATATAAACCTCTGACTTTGTGGAGATGGCTTCATCATGTTTAATGATTTAAAAGTTAAGTTGAATACTGGGAATACTCCAATGCTGGCTCTCTCATTTAAAAAGCCCTAACCTCCCTTCCAGATGTAAAGACTGATCTCGCTTAACAACATGCACCACTCATGGTTAGAATTCTGCTATAAGCCACTCATTCCTTCAGTGATAAATTATCAGAACTGAATTCACAACACATATGCTTTCTCCATTTCATACCATGCACACATTTTAGTCTCTGGTCTCATTTTACAAAATACATCCTCACAGGCTGCTCACTCACACACTTATAATCTAATATGATGACTCAAAGAAATTCAAAAATCCTCTAAGATCAAAGATAATCCTGAATATCACAACGTCTATTACCAAATTATTCTGTCCTTTCACCCAACCAGTCAGTAATGACAGTATAGACTGGAAATCGAGCCTAAGAATAAGGAGAAAACGTTGTAAATGGAGGAAAATTGAATGATAAGCTCTATTTGATGTGTAAGAGAAGATTGTAAGAAAGTACAAACAGCAGGTCGTAAAATCTCTCTCTTTTTTTAAAACAGTAATCTCGTGTTCTGATGGGTTTACCATTATTTAGTTCTTCACTCCACCAAGTTCAACTGCTGAAAGCGTAAGTCTGTGGTTCAAGCCTGTTTAACGCCCCAGACCTCCAGATGTTTTGACATTTCATCTCCCACAAAAAACAAAACAAAAAAACCCCAAAAAAAACCAAAAATAGAAATAAATAAATTATGCCTTGCTGGCATCATTGCACAAAAAGTGAAACTCTAGTTAGTCTGTTACTCAGCTCTCAGTCACATAGGCCTTGAGATTGGTTGGTGATCCCTTTGCTAACCATAGGTTGCTAGGAAAAAATGTGTATTTCTAGACTGGTTGTCAACTGATGGCTGGAGGTTGCTGAGTGAAATTGGTTGCAAAGGAGCATATGGTGCCGCACTAAAAAAACCTCCTTACTTTGATTGCTAACAGATGGCTGTGCCCGTACTCTGCATGGAAGATGTCAACTTGTCTGCAAACACTTTCCAACTTCTTAGTGAGCGGTTTTCACACTTTCACATCTACATGGCAAGCAGATGATAGTGTTTGCAAACAAGTCTGCATCGTTCATGCAAACTGCTGGTGACAGCAACAATCTGCTAGTGGCCAAATCAATCATGAGGAGGTTTTCGGTACAGCACCCTCTTTTTGACAGTTTACCTAGCAACAGGCAGAAACCTCCAGCGACCACTCACCATGCACATTTTCCCATAGCATTTTGTAGGGGTATGCAGACCAGTCTCTAGGTCTGTGCGACTGAAGCCTTAAAGCATTAATTTGCTGGTGTTGGGGTTGTACAATGCACCCATAGAGTTTATGGATGCAGCATGCTAACCAAGCTTGCTAGCATTTCCTAATAATGTAGCACATCACCCTCTTGTACACTGAGGCTTCACACACACCAGTGGGTGACATCCTGGTGGCTGTGTGTTTTATATACCATCTATCAAAAAATATGGAGGCTTTCTGATATATAGAGAAAGGAGTAAATTTGTTAGAAAAGAGAGAGTGTGTGTGATTATTAACGACAATGGTGTGTGTGTGAGTGCGTGCATGCGAGTGAGCGAGAGAGAGTGAAAGTGAAAGAGAGAGATTTAGGTCACACTGGGACTTACAACTGCAAAATTAATATGCCCTCACTCCTGAAACATCAACAAATAATAAAATACTTTGCTTTACATAACTTATTAAGATGCTCTCTCTCCCTCATGCTTTCAGCATGCAAATTAATACACTGATCATTTGAATAATCATTTGCATTCCAGATCTCACAATTTCATGTCCAAACTTTAACGGCTCCCAGAGTTCTCATTTTAACAGTAGCTGCACAGACAGTCCTTATGGTTCAAATTATTTTAACATGACTATTCCAACCTAACAAGCATAAATTAAGTAAATTCCTATCTTGTGACAGAGATAGGCCATCTGAAGGAAGGATCAGAGTTTGAATTATTCAGCAGGCCCTAATTTTAAGGGTGCTGTTGACTGTGGTGAAATTATTTAAATTAAAAAAAAGAGTTGTGGAGCTGGCAGCGAAGAC
>VUQJ01001879.1:0-11992 GCA_015108635.1 Andinoacara biseriatus | reverse complement strand
ACCCCTTCAAAAATCCCCCCCCCCCCAAAAAAAAAAAAATCTGAAAAGTTTAGTAGACTGGGAAAGGTATATAATCGTGTCAAGCATGATCACCAACCAGGGAACTTGATGCCATGACAAGCCTTACTGCCACTAAAGAGCACTTGGTTCAAGACCAAGTCAGCCGGACTACTGCCCACATCCATAATCCATATCAGCATTATTTGATTGCAAAACTGCAATATTTTTCCAGATTTAGACTAAAAACTATAACCTATTTGTGGTTGTTCTCTAACTACATTCCAATGCATAGTCCAAGAAGGCTCGAGTCAATCCTAGTAGTCTTGGTCATTAAGGGGGAGCGGTCATCATGGCTTGAATTCCCGCATCTGAGAAGCCAGTGCTTCTGCTGAGTAGGATCATCAGTGAAACACCTTAATGCCTTTTCATCTAACCACTAATCCCTTCATTTACATTACAGCCTCTTTTCCTCTATTATGTTTCATCGTGATTATTTGCTCTCTGCAGAGTGTGGACATTTTCTTTCCTCAGTGTTCACTGATTCTTCTGGATTGCACTGAGGGGTAAAATAAGAGCAGTAACTCTATACAAGATACAGATGTTTTCTGTCCGTTAATGGGCAGAGCATACACTCAAAAGCCGAGCTCTTAAAGGTAAGGCGTGGGACACTGCATGTGACTGGGTGTGTATGGCAGAAAGAGGGAGCTGAATTTTTCAACACTCTTGTGTGCTCAACAGGGAAGGAACAGAACAGGGAAAGGGATTTCAGGATTTACTTGGTTAAAGATTCCCCATCTGATAGTGATGGCACTTTCCCCCCTGTCTTTCCATGGCCAAGCGGCATCTGGAGTGGATTTTGTGCTAGCAGACACCGAGGAACATGATTACATTCGGCTAACTGCGCTCTAAACTGATTATGCATGTGCCAAGCTAATGGACTACATTTGCAAGAGGAAAAATAACATCCAATCAATCTCAATTACCGCCGATTGCACCGGCCCCCGAGACAAGGAAGGTAGCCAGCTAACCCCCCATGCTCCTCCCCTTTCCCCCAACCCTTGACTGGAAGCTGAGGCCTGTGGCTTGGCCTGGTTAGTCCCCACCCTTTCTGTCTGGCCAAAACAGTCAGGGCCTGGAGCTGGATGAGTCTCTCACCTCTACACTAAAACACAGTGAAGCCTCGAGGCCTGAGTCGCTTTATTCTAAAAACGTATCACATTAGCCAGCGGAGGGTTGTCTTCACTGCTTGGGCGTGACCATCCTGTGTGTAGATGGGTCACCATCGTGCTGTCATCAGAGCCACTAAAATCCCCATGATCCAAGGGAAAAAGAGATGGTAAAAGTTAGCTTCAGAACACTGGTAGTAGAACTCACAGACTTCAGAATTGGTATCTCTCAATTGAGAGTGGAGTACACAGGGGGAAGAGAGCATCACCCCCCACTGTGTGGTGGTCTAGTGGTCAGGATGACTTGCTGGATCATTCTGTGGTCTTTTGGAACATTCCAATACATGGGGCGGTGGGGGTGATATTTTTAGAAAGCCCTAATATGGGCCGCATACCACAGACTCTCAAATTATCCCATCCAGCTTAGCCCTCAGTTTAAACCTTCCTTTTTAATTCCAGTAATTACAGGCTCCAATTTATATGGAGCTGTGCACACAAAGGGCCTGTTTAATGCAAACCAGTTTGATTTGGGTGAAGTGTCCCAAGCATCTCCCACATCTTAAAGCCTGTTTATGCTGACTTGATGATTTATTTTTGCCCCAAAAAGGTTAAAAATGGTGCTATTTGCATCAGATTTCTTTGGGGAAGCATAAATGAATGGTGATTTTTCTTTTTTCATCCATGCATAATATACCAAGTTGGTTTTGCAGGCTTTTGGGGCAGTGTGGTTTTCTGCCTGTCAGTATCTCTACCAGGACAGTAAATCCAAAATGGTAAGAAAACTGACATTGTCAAGTGGGGAGCCAGTACAGTGAAAAAAACAAAAACCTTAAAACCATGTACTTGTCCGTTAATCACATCGATGAGTCATAAAATACTGTATTAATTCTTGTTGACTTGTGAATATCTATGTTGTTGAGTACGGTCTGGGATGAGAAGAGCTTAAAAAGACCACTATGTTCCCCCGGTTGAGAGAGCAGGTAATTTCTGGACAAATGCACACACTCGCAGTCAGAAGATCAATTGGTTTTAAGAAATATGGAGCCATCTTAAGAGGCTTAAGTTATAAAAAATGATCATGCCTGGATGTGTTGTACATATTTAATCCCCCACAGCCCGAACAGCCGTGTGACATATGTCTCTTCTGTCCTAAAAACTTGCACAGAAAAAAGAGAGAAGGGAGGGTTTTTTTTTTCCCTTTTGCTTGTTGGGCTCACACTAAAGTGGAGGCACAAAAATAATGTGGAATAAGCTGAACTCTGTGCAGTAAGGCGAAACTTGTTTCTTTCCCCAAAAGGTGTGCGGAAGAGAGAAAGTAAGTCAGATCCTGTCTATTCTGGTCTAATGGGAGACTATTATTGGAATTCTGCCCGGTAAGTCCAGCAGCTAAGGTCAAGAGAGGAGTACCAAACACTGGGAAACACACACGCTAACTTAACAAATTCACAGTTTATGTGCTTGCATTTATACATACAGTCTCTTAAAATGGGATCTATTCCTTTTTGGTAAGTATATGTACAATTTGTCTTTATTATGGCCATCTGTGGAAGTCAGTTCTGGCTATGAGCACAGCGGCGCTACCCACCTGCTGTTTAAACCTTCTGTTTGCAAGGAGCAGCCAATCAGAAGGAAGTCAGCTTAACGTAAGCGGGGTCTTAAAGCGAAAGGGGGCTGCACCAAACCCCCTTAACATAAATAAGCATTACTTTGAAGTTAATCAAAATAATCCTTGGATATAGTGCAAGAATATAGATATGAGGCAGGAAATAAATATAATGTGTTCTCTTTAAATACCTAATCTAAAAATATCCCCAAGAGCTCTCTTGTCATGGTGCAAACCACAGACTGACAAGCTAAACACCTCCTGGCCTCTTTAACAGTTGCACCAGAAACCCTGCTTTACACCTTAAAAAAAAAAAGAAAAATGTCTTGATTTTGCTGTTATTTCAACACAAAGAACCTGTGAAAAGGAAATATGTCTGTCATGCCAGCAGCTCTGTCACAACATTCAGAATGCTGGATGGTTTTCAAATGGACAGGATTTTTGAAGAGGTTTAAAATGACCACTTCACCTTTGTTTTTAATGCGGTTAAAACACCATGCTTGAAGTAGCACATTTTCCACATTCCTTTTAATGCCTCCATTACATTAGATACAAATACACAACAGTCGAGCTACTGAGTTGTTTAACTAATCAAGCAAGGCGGAAGCTGACTTACAAATAAGGGTAGCATCTTCTAAGAGGCAGAATTCGGTGCTATATGTTGCTATATGTTGTGTGTGTAGTGCATGCTTACAGCAAGTATGTGTCGTCAGCGTTGGCATGTGTTATCTGGGTGCGTTTGTGCAACTATGCCAGTTTGGGTTAAGCATAGAGTGGCCGAAGCCGCAGACACACAGGATAGGTACCTAAGTGGAATCAGGCCTGTTAGATTTATGGCCATTTGTTCGGAGAGTGTTCATCCACTGGCTATTATGGAATGATTAGAGAAGAAGGTGAAGCTCCAAGTCCAGCAAAAATCAATACGGCTGTCGAGAACAATTCAGCCTTTCCCGCTCCGAGGAGTATTAGCACCAAACCTCTGTCTCCTAACACTTCTTCATTCGTCTCCAAGTGATTCAGGCCTAAGCTTCCAAACCAGCTATGCTTGCCATGTTCTTCTCATAGCAGCAGTGGAGCCCTGCTTCTATATGACAACAGGGAAGGCAACAAAGCTTTCATTCATGCCTCCAGAGTGTATCTAGTAATGCACTGTGCGTTGCAGAGAAGTACTGAGTTAATCAGGAAATAAAGATTTGTTTTTAAATTTTTGCAAAACAAAGTTCAGAAGCTGAAAGGACATAACTGTCAAATATGATACTCTCTCAATTGTATAACACCTCAAAAAAAGAGGTAATGACATAATTGTCAGTGGCGATTGTGTTGCATTAAATCTTCGCTAATGTGCATGCTCTTTCCCCATCTGTGTGCATCTATATAAATGATGTAACATGTTGTCTGGACAAGACTGAATGGTGGGTTTGGTTAAAAAAAACAACAACAACAGGAATAGAAAAGAAACTTGTGGCTCACTGACCTTGTACAGTTTAAGGCTAGCCTCATGGCGGGAGTTGACAGTGTGCATCCTCAGCTTCTCCAGGCTGTTAGTGTAGTAGTCGCAGGCGTTGCACTTAAGGTGCACCGGATTACCTATGGCCACACATTTCAGGCGCCATTCGTTGCCTTTGCCCCCTTCTTTGATGTGGGCCACAAGCTGGTACTTTTGTACATGCTTGTCTGTTTTGCAGTGCAACTGGAAGTTGGCCTTGAGCTGAGTAGTGTAGTGGCACAACTTGCACTGATGCGAGTCCCCGACGACAGCACGCCACTCCTCCTCCGGTAGACTGCGTTCAGCTCCCATATGCATGCCAAGCACATCCAGGTTGTCAGTGGTGAAGCGGTTGCACACAGCGCACTGAAAGAGCTTGAGAGAGGGATCTGTAGTTTGTGATAAACTTTCTCCCAGGGTCATCAGTTCTTCAGACACCAACTGCCCACCACCCAGCCGCACATCCATAGGGATTTCCCCACCTACTAAAACAAAGGAAACACACGAAGACAAACCAAAACAAAGAGTAGAGAAAGGTATCATTAGCTCAGACCTATTCAAAGCTTATACTCTAGAACACTTCATCTCAAGGAAATACAAGCTTGAAACAAAAAAAGTGTCTGTTGGTACGATATTGTGTGGAGGATAATGCTCATTTTTGTTTGTCTCTAGCTAACAAATAGCTTTGAGCTAGAAAACAAGAGCGCCTGGACATTTCTACAAAAGCCTCACGATGCCAGAAAATGAACATACACATTTCACTGTTTGAACTGGTGCTCTTTCATGTCCTCAACTCTAAAAGCCATGAGGTCAACAGAAAAAGCAAGACGTTTTATAATTACAGCAAGGAGTTCCCAAGCACAAAATACTGTAAACCAACCCCACTGCCCTTGTTCACATAATGATACTTTTAAAAAAAAATTCCACTTCTTGGATTATTTTCCTCCTTTCTCTCCAGATTACCTCTAACACCTGACAGATTAAGTCTGCTTGGTACCAAGTCGAACGATGGTGAGAGTGGGAAAAAAAAAACACAGCAAGCACATATCTTATGACACCAACCACATAATTGATGTCTGTACAGTCTGGGAAAGCTGGCTTTAAAAATGAATGCTAAAAAAACGAGGTAAGTGCCGGTGTTTTTGCCTTTGCTTGCTGATCTTTAATCTTTCACTGCCCAGACTGAGCATGCAGGCTTGACCCTGCCTGGCTTTACACTAAATTAATTCCAGCAGCTCCTTTTTATTTATTGCTGCAGTATGCAGCCTGTTCTTGGACTTTTCTCCATTATCTTAGTTTTTATAGCCAGGAGAGGGAGACCTTTTAGAAACCCTGTGAAATTACTCACAGACTCAGCTCCCCAGTCATGGTTCTTTACATTCAATCATACAAAAACCAGATGCACAAATATGTCATTATAGACATCTTTTTTTTTCTTGCACCTTACACTTCCCCTTTCTACCTGGCTCTACCAACTAAATTTTGATTGTATATAATCAGACAAATCCTCTGATTTCTTTGAATTTGTTTAATATAGGCTGTTTTACATTAAAGCTATTATACTGTTAAGAAGCTGATATCATGTGGGGTCAGCATTTTGCTATAAACTTTATCTCTTTAAAGTAAAAAAAAAAAATCCAGAATAAGAGCATAAATAAAGTGTACTTCTGTGGTTTTATGGGTTGGGGATCTCCTAGTGATGGAGATTCTCTTACTGAACCTTATGTATTATATGGTGCTGCTAATTTCCGAGTGTTTGTGTATGATGGCGTTAAGAGTTCCTTAAAGTGTGACCATGGATAACACCACTACAGTTTATGGGTCCAGACTGTGTAATTATTGCCTCTCTTGTAATATGCTTATTACAACTCACCTCACAGGAAAATCAACCAGATGGCAGAAGAAGGGGGAAAAAAATTAGTCACAGCAATAAATTCTTGTTTGTTTCTTCAAACTGTTGACAGTTGAAACAAGTCTGTACAAACTGTGTGGTTGTAACTGGTCCTACAAACAGTTAGCTGTGCTGCTGAATTACCCTTGCTGAGGCCTCTAACCTCCCTTCTTTGACCAAGATTAAATTTATAGCTGAAATTACTAACTTGGAAGAAACAGAGAACTCCAGTGGTGAAGTTCAGCAGCAGTTTGAAAATGAAAAAAAGCTAAGGCTGGTTGGCTGTGGAAAGGGGGGGAAAGCATAGACTATACAAATTTGGCCCTCTAAATCACCTTGCATGGATATCAGACAGCGAATTTCAAAATTCTGGTAAATTATATCAACACTGTTATTTGAGTGCCCTGTAAAAGACTGTGTGAGTGAGAAAATAAATAATCTTTTGCTTTCTGTATGCTGCTTGGCACATTTATTGTAAGAAAAAATATTTGGTATGCTGGCCTTGTGTACTAGAACATTTTACTATTGCTGGTATACATGTGTATTAGGGCAGCATGAGAGCAAGGCAGCTAACAAAATCAGTACAAACTAGTAATATGCATAGTATAGTATAGTATAGCATAGAAGGGGATAGTATAGTATAGTTTGGTACAGAAGGGGATAGATGAAATATAGAAATTGCAGCTCATCATTTTATGTGTTGTTAATGTAATAACACTTTACATCAATGTCACATGTTCCTGTAAACTAATAAATTAGAAATCAAGATCAAGTTCAACTGAAAAAGATTCCAGATAAATATTTTTGTCTAGTCTTTTCATTATCTTTTTGTGGGGAAATACTTTTGAGAACAAATTAAGACGTACCAAGTGCAGGGGCCAGGGCAGCCATGTTTGGATCCAGGTGAAAGCTCCCCATCAAGAACTGGGCCTCAGCTCCAGCTGGGTCTATCTTGAGGCTTGGTGGAAGGCTCATATTTTGGGTCAGATAATACTGGTAGAGCTCAGCTTCAGAGGGTGAAGGCATAGCACCCAAGCCAAGTCGTCCATGCTGCATCTGAGTCACATTCTGCTGGAGTAGCATCATGTTGTGCATGTGCTTTTCACTGGTCATGTGAATACGAAGGTTTCGTGCAACATTGGTCTCATAGTCACACACCTCACACCGCCAAGAAGGTTTGCTCTTCGGCTTGGTTGGGGAGGGGACCCCACAAGGTCCGGACATATGGGTGGAGGATTGTGAAGGATGGTGATGGGGAGGGTGATGGCTACTGGCCTGGGTGACTGACGGAACAGCCACCACTCCTCCTGAGTTATGTCCAAACACCTGGTCCTGCGCAGAACCAATGGAGCCTCCATTCTGCAGTGTCTGCATATTGTTCAGGTGCTTGTCTGACTGCATGTGGATGCTTAAGTTGCCCTTTGTGGTGGTGGAGTAGTTACACACCTACAAAATACAAGATAGTTTCTCTTGAACTGCAATGAAATTATACAGACATTAATTAAACATCCTTAGTTGCCACCTAACGTGCAACCAGATCAACAAAAAGTTACCTACATACCTCACACCGGAAAGGCTTGTATCCACAGGTATAGCTTTCTCCACGAGCCAGACGCGGGTGACTCTGGCCACTGCTGCAGTATACACAAGAGCCGCCTGAGTCCGGGTGCTTCTCTTTCATGTGGGCCTCCAGAGTCTGCTGGTACTTGTAATGCCAGTTGCATTTGGGACACTTAAGTGTCTTGCATGAGTTCCGTGAATGCATCATGGTCATGTGACCACCCAAGGAACGTGAGGAACCCAGAACAGTGTCACATTTAGGGCATTCTACCCCACTACCTCCACTGCCACTGGGCCCATGGTTCTGGGAACACTCACCCATTCCTGTTATGTCACAGGAACCCCCTGGAAGGAGGTGCGAGTGGCCATGAGATGAAGGGTGGAGGTGATGATGATGGTGGTGCACGTGGTGATGATGCAGAAGGGCTCCATTTTCTTCCTCTCCCTCTGCAGGGCAATCATTTGGTTCTGGAGCTGTGGCACTATCTCGATTGGCACTTTCATCAGCAGCAGCATTGGTGGACAGAGGCGAGGAGGAAGTGCCAGAAGTGTCATCCTCGCTCCTTCTGACGGCAGCTGTCGCCAGTGCCATTGGAACAGCAGGTCCCTGGCAGTTAAAGCTCAGAGGGAGCTCTGAGGTCCTCCCCCCACTATCTGCAGTCGAACCCTCTTCCTTAACAGAGGAGGAAATGGAAGCAAGGGCTTTGCTGTTATGTGTGGAACTGACTGCAGAGGTGCAGGGAGAAGGCTGGAGAGTGCTACTAGGCATTAATAAAGGAGATTTGGAAATGCTTTGGTTTGAGACAGCTGGTTCCCCCGCTTCACCCCCACCGCTGCTACTGTTACCACCACAGGCCATTGCAGTGCTTTCTGCCTCCACCTCGTCTTCCTCTTCCCCTAATAACAGTTCCTCGTCCTCCTCAGAGCCCCCAGTCTGGCTGGATAAGTGTGCCTTGCTTTCATGTCCCTTAGTGTTCCCATCTTCTCCCTTGCAAGCCAACTCTTTCCCAGCAGGCTCCTCTGTTCTCCCTCCCTGTTTGGGCAGGGCACTGGAGTCTTTGGCAGAGCCTGGGGATGAGGTAAGAGTGGACGCTTTGGGAATGCTCAGCCCTCCAAGAGACAGGACTGAGCCTAATGGGGTTTGTTGCTGCTGCTGTTGCTGGAGGCCAGAGTCAGAGTCTTTGTTCAGGAGGGTCTCACTGCCCCCACTGCTGCTTCCAGGCTCCAGATGAACACCACTAAATGTGCCATAGAAGCTCTGTCCAGAGTTAAGAGGGAGCAGGGTAGATGGCAGAGGAGTGCTCTTATTTTTTGGTTCCAGGAAACTTATGAGGGGCTCTTTGTCCTTCCCAATGCCCTGGATAATGGCAGACGCATGCTTATCTCCCAACAGCCGCCGCTCATCTTCACACAGTGTCATGCGGTGATCATGGACAGCATGAGTGGCAAAGGAACGGGCATAGCCGAAGGACAGCTTGCAGAGAAAACACATGAGAATGGGTTTACCCTTGCCATAGAGAGCTAGCCCATCAAATTTGGAGAAATCCACATTGTTGGGAACATCTTTGGATACACAGGACTTCTTGGCAGACCCATCACTGTTCAGGTAATCCTTGTTGCTTTTGTGCCGCACATCGAAGACACGGAAACTGTGCAGGACAGGGCTAAGGCCTGCCATTGTTGAGGTATTGGGGAAACCTTGATCTGAATTGCCAAACCACTTTCCAAAGGACGAGGCTATGTGGAACGTGTTGATGATCTGTGGGTAAACTGAGGACGAAGTCCCAGCAGGTTCCCCTGATTTCCCCCCACTTGAGAGAGAGTTTGTAGGAAGCAGGCTGGGTAC
This sequence comes from Andinoacara biseriatus, assembly GCA_015108635.1. Classification (NCBI taxonomy): domain Eukaryota; kingdom Metazoa; phylum Chordata; class Actinopteri; order Cichliformes; family Cichlidae; genus Andinoacara; species Andinoacara biseriatus. Next base: position 2,440 of record VUQJ01001879.1, on the reverse strand, counting down.
CATGCCTCCACTACTTTGGATCAACTGACTGAGGCTCTCCACGATGTAGGCTGAGCCATCTGGCTGGTAGACTATCTCTCCAGCCAGGTTCTCCACATCACTGCTCTCCTCTTCCTCTTCCTCCTCCCCTTCCTCACTCCCACTCTCAGGTGGTCCCTGCTGTTGTGTGGGCTGATGTCGCAGAAGAGTGGGCATACCACCTCCCCCTGAAGCTATTGGCATCCCAGGAAAGGGTTGAAGACTTGGGAAACAGCTGTCAATCTCCATTTCATCTAAGTCCTCAGATTCTTCCTCTTCTCCACAGCTCACTCCCTCTTGTTCTTCTTCGTCAAGACCCTCTCCTCTGGGATGCAGCCGGCCTGTGGCAGAGCTATCACGGTGGGTCTGGGGTGATGCCTGTTTTGGCTGCTGCTGCTGTTGAGACTGTAGTTCTCTTACCCTGTCATGAGGTGCAATAGAGTTTTGGGGTTGAGAGGGGTAGGGACCAGAGAGAGACAGAGGGTCCAGGGAAGGTGCCTGGTTGGTGCAGGTGACCTGTGAGCTAGTGTGATCGTTCCAGGGCTGAGGTGGTTGCTGCTGCTGGGAGGAGCCGAGCCCATCGTCTGTCCCAGAAACCACGGGAGACTCACAGCTGTCCATGCTGATGCCTACATGAGGCATTCATCGCATCCAGGCCTGCAGACACACAAAATGGTTGAAATAAGTGGTTACCATTGTATTTGGGACAGGAAGCACAGGCACAACTCATATTACTATATGTATTAAGGAAAGATCAGACTTATAAATATGAAAGAAGCACAATGTATAAGAAGGATGAAAGAAGAAAAAAATCAAATGTATGGCAAACTCAGTAAGAGACAAAAGTCTGAGATATAATTAGAAAAATGACACCATGCTCATTACGCTAGATTAGGCACTTAAACACAATACCTGAGACAAGCACTAATAAGACTTCCATGATTCATCTTCCTGCCATATCACAAAGGTACCATCTTTTATCTTCACCTTCCAAACAACACCCCTAATCTTATATTCTGCAAATCCTACATCCGTTTTTAATTAACTTGCAGTCAGAAAAAAGCAGCAACAGTCTAACTTAATGGATCAAATAGATTCCTTGTGAGATAATTAGACATTGAGAAGCCACCCATCAGCACGTCTTACATTTACATAACCAGAAGAAAAAGAAGGGTAAAATGCATCTAAAAAAATAAATTCTTAACAGTAATACTGATACCACTCCATCTTCAGTTATGTACATATAAGAAGAATGTAATTCATGTGCATTATTGAGATAGATGTGTCTGGACTCTAACATGGGCAATAAAAGTCAGTATTTTCTATGAACCAAAAATACATAAGCTGGTTTGAGACTTCACTGCAGCTGTGTTTAGATCTTGGATCCAATAACCTCCACGCTTAGCCTGGTTTCAAACACTCCAGCCATCCTCTGCCTCTGAAATAATAAATGGGAGCTGAGCTTTCGGGAGCTGGCCATGCCCCGAGCATCTGAGAGACCCAACGCAGGCTGCAATTTAGAGCGCAGAAGAGATAAAATGATAGCACAAGATACTGCTGAGCTAATAATTTTATTAAAGGGATGCAGCCAACATTGATTAAAGGGGGCAATCGGGCTGAAACCAATAACTCTGGGCTGCCCTTTAACCCAACAGTACTGAATATTACATGAGCAAAGTTTCCCGGCACCAAGCTCACTGCCATGTCCTGGTTGATTAGCACATTCACTGCTTGCACTTGATTTATTTACTTATTTACTTAGGGATGCAAATTTCAGCTGTGATCAGAATGGAGTTTACCCCACACCCCAACATAGAAAGCACTGAAGGAGAGGAGAGATTGATAATGTCTGTCTGCCTCTTCATGAATGTCTGATGAGGCTTGCCTCCCACACAACATACCTGACACCTCCCCAGCCTAAATGCACTCAAAGTACAAAAAAAAAAATAAAATAATAATAATAATAATTATGGACCCTCATTTTAAAGATGTGCACTTGTATTTGGGCTGCAAAATGAACACTAACAGGTCAGGAGAGTCAATTGTGGGCAGTAAGTAAAATTAAATAAAGAACCTTAAATACACACATATTTCTAATAGCATGGTCTGTGTGATTATTTTGTTTACATCAAGAGACGCTAACCTCAGTGACCCTCAAGTTACTTTGCATATAAAATGAAAGATATTAGACTGGCTGGCTTATTAACATGATTGCTTTATACAGCCAGACATGATTTAGCGATGGCTGCCATATTGAGTGAGGGGATACTAGCCTTACTGGTCTGTATTTATTATCTGCTCCATTAATAAGAGGCTATGAGCTCAACAGCCATTTCACACAAATGGACTGAGGGCAGTGAGAGTAATGCAAGAAAAAACATGCCACATGTCAAACAGACAGTGATTCTTCAAACTAAAAGCA
>VUQJ01001878.1:0-11631 GCA_015108635.1 Andinoacara biseriatus | reverse complement strand
ATATTAAATGAAGTTGTTAAAAATCTTAATCTGTAATCAAAGCATAGCAATTACACAGCTTGTACTTTTCATCTCATGAATGCATTTTGCTTTTAATAGTCTGTATTTTAGCAAAACTTAAATACCTTTATATGTAGTAGAGTATTATTACATTGTTGCAATCTCATTAATACGAGCTTTACCGACTGACAGGTTTATTAATATGCAAGTCATGAACAGAGTGATTCATTTATTGTATTTGAAAGTAAAATGTGCTCTAAATCGTTGGCCAGCCCACTCATCTTATGTCATAATATATCAGAGTGATACAGTTTGTTTTGATGAGTGAATTGCTTGTGTTCTTCGCAGCAAGTCTGGACTTCTCATTTGGATGAATCACTGCGTGAAAGCAGCTGGTGGTTTTCTGCAGCAGGCATTATTAATCTGTGAGCTCCATTTAAATAAATAAATAAATAAATAAGATCTCCGTAATATAATAACTTGTATAAAGATTCTCTTTCTTGCAGAACGAGATGCACCGAGCTCAGATTTCCTGCTGCAAACAGCACACACTGGGCTGAGTTTTCTGAAGATGCAGAACTTAGCTCATTAGTGAGCATTACGCAAAAAAGGGAATTGTTCACAGTGGCTAAGTTCAGTGTCCGACATGAAAGAATGAACTCCTGCATACCTGAGGGTCTTGCCCATCCCCACACTGAGAGCTGAGGGAAGAAAACGGATGCATGGGATGAAAAAGCCCCTGCACTGTAAAATAAAGAGGAATGCTCTAAAAGACTTTACATGTCCAGACAAATTGGAAGGTAATAAATTTCTTCAGATTTATGGAGGCTTTGTGAAGAAGAAGAAAAGGGGCAATGATGGATGACAGATTTCAGTCACAAGTATACTAGTGTGTCAAATTTGCACTCTTTTTTTTTTTTACTTTGCAGAGCTTAAAAATAGAGCCACGTCTTGTCATAGTTGGTGCTTTGGGGAGTGAAATAATGAATCGTTTTCTGGGGTGTGTACTCGTGTGCCTACTGAACTGGATTCAGTGTGTCTTTGCAGAACTGGCTCAGTCCAGCAGGAACAAGAGTGACACCTAATGATCATCAGAGGCCATCAATATCCCATCAGAACGAACACAATGCAGCAGAAATGACCACAAACATGTTTATCACCGCACTCGGCAGCAGGATTTCAAGAGAAATGATGACATAAAGAGATTATGTGTGCTCACTCATCCAGCGTGTGTGTGTGTGTGTGTGTGTGTGTGTGTGTGTGTCTGCGCAAATTCAAAAGTACACAAGTGAGATTAAAAGAGGATGTGGTGGAGCAGTTAGACCTAAGCAGAGCTTCCTAATTTCTGTAACCTTTAACAGAGTGATACCTCATGTGTTCTCACAGATAAACTTCCTTTTTCTGTGTGTGTGTGTGTGTGTGTTTTTGATACAAACTCAGTTTCAGTTCAAAACTTTCAGCTGTGTTAAGAAGCATACGCCAAGGCGATGGCTGATACACTGATAAATAAGAGCCTGGGTGGTAAAAGGCTGAATGAATCGCAGAATGGTGGGAAGAAAACCCATTCAAGAACATGAAAGGCCAATGACACATGAAAGGCTGATGTAAGAACAGACCCTGTGTAGGTGGAAGAATTTTGCAACGACCTGTCTACTCACGTAGCGCTCGAAATTGCTGAAACCTCACTGATACACATTACATATCATGATTTTATATTGTAGCTGTAAGCTTGCCATTCTCAAAAATACCAGATGTGCACAGTTGCACAAAACAACACGCAACATGCTATTAAATCAATATTTAATAGCCCAGACAACACTTTTTCAGTGCTCAGTCTGTGTAAACACCCCCATACTGCAGCTGAGTGCTTAGGAAGCAGCCAGTTTGAAATAGTTTGTTCTGCTTGTGTTTTAAATCTTGTATCTGTTCAAAGACAACAAAGGGGACGCCGTTAAGAGGTTAAAGGGGTTTAAACCTCCCGCAGGCACAGGGAGAACGTGCAGCTTCAGTAAAACAGGATAGCTAAACTTCAGAGTTCCTCCCAGTGTTCAGTGTTTGTGTTGAGCTAAGCTAATGTAGCTATATGAAGCCACCTGCTTCCTGTTTACAGCAGAGACATTTGCAACAGGTGAGGATGTTTTTAAAAAAATCTTTAAGAATTATTTGTATGATCTGAAATCAGGACAAGCACACAGCATCAGAATTAATTGCCTTGCCACATTTTGCTGTTCTAAGCTCGTAAAACCACTTAGTAGTAAATACTGTAACTGTGAGAAAGTTTATGAATGACTGAAAAGAAATGAATGAACTGGTGACTAAGTTGCTTCCTGGCTTCTTAAGGGGGTGTTTGTCTGAAGATTCATGGGCTCCTTTATGTGTCTGAAAAATCTGAGTCACGCTGTGCATTTAAAACAGTTTCTTTTATTATTTATCACAGACCCATTTTCATATTTACATCCACATATTCTTACAAACTGGAATACCTTTTTCTAAAAAAAAACATATAGCTTATAAGAGATTATTACAGTTGTAACGTATCAGTTCAGTGTGTCAGCACTGACGCCACAATGTGAAAATGTTAAATGCAAAAGAATATCCACATGTAGATACATCTACTTTTTTATTGCTTTAGTGAAATAACAATAAACTTCAGATGATGTGCATATCCAGACATCAGACTGTGCAGTTTCATTTTGGGTGGCGTTTCACCACATTCACTTCCTGGTGTCTCAGTCAGAAAGTCCCCAGTGTTCTTTCTACAAAACTGTGGCATTTTTTGGAAAGTCTTTTGCTTTTGACCTGCAGCTGTGACCTGTACACAGCCTTTCCACTCATACTGTCTTCTCAGACCTTCACTGAAGTCTTTTAAACAAGGTCATGCGAGGTCTCAGCCAGTCCCAAATTATCCTCCAACTCTGTAGAAAAGTCCGAATGTAATGGAAATGAATTGGGTTTAATTTGGCGTCCATCACCACCATTCTCAGGAGAAACAAACACATAGCACAGCATCTCTCAGGTAGTCCAGTACTGGGCGCAGCTTCAAAGTCCAGCTTTTTACAGATGTAAAGCCTCAGGTATCGCTTCTTCTTACATCTTCAGTGACTGGGATGTGGAGTCCATTAAAGTCCTGTAAATGTCAGATTTCAGGAAGCGTGGGTAAGAGTCTCTCTCCATTAACCCATAGACGATCTTTTGGGCATCATCAAAACAAACTGTGGAAGGCGCCTCGATGTTCTGCCTGATCATTTCCCTTGTCTTTTGGTCAATGTTGATCTGGAAGAATAGGAAACATAATGAGGACCAATAAAAACTGAAACAGCAGTGCTACTTATTGTGGAAAATGTCATAAATCTGCCTGGATGATCAGTGACTGTGTGCATACCTCTCTGGGAGACTCAGCTTGGATGTAGCGTTTGAAGATCTTTTTGGCTCTGGATGACATCCTGAAGGATGATCTTAGCTTCTTAAAGTCCTCACACACCACCCAAAACTCAATGTTTTCATCACTGAACTCCGACTTAAGGAATGCCTGGAATATCTTCATTCCACCTAAAGAGGGGGAGATAAAAAAAGATCAACAATTAACCATTGTTTTGGAGGTGTGCTGTCTAAGACACGAGTTAGAGACAATGTACTGATTAACTTACATTTGGATGAAAGAAGTCTTTCTAGTGATTGTGCCCACTGCGACATCTCTTCAAAACAAAGCCTGTGAAAAAGAAAATATACAGTTATTCACTCATATAGCAGAAATATGTGAGCGACGTGTGCTTCTAGCTTGTAGTGCAGTTTTTCTTCACTTACCCCTCAGCTTTAGTGGCCGGAGATGATTTACCCTGCAGCCGAAACTTCAGGTTTCCCCCCCTGGTTAATCAAAGACAAACCAACAAGGGTTATTTTACTTAGATTAAAAATCCAAGACAACATGTAATGACATTCATGGTCAGAATAAAATTTTTACCTGTATTTTTCATCTTTCTTATTGTCAGCGTCCATGTTGAGGTGCTGCAGCTCCTTTGTTGGAGATGTGACTAGACCTGGCATTGCAACAGTGCTCTGTACATGTGTGTGACTAAATGTTGGGCTCCTAGAGCGTTATAAGATATCTAACTGCATCTGTGTGACAAGCGCGCTCAGCATCTCCTTATATCTGTGCTCTGAAATGAGCGTCACATCATTCTCTGCTAACCGCATGACAAAGAGGAAGTTGGGGATGACGCAAACGTGCAAATAGGCAAGCAGCAAATAGCTACAGGTTTCTGTTCGTACTGTACTAGAAACGTGCATCGCTGCTTGTTTGGTTTAAAGTCTGTGGATGCAAATAGGGCAGTGGAAAGTTCTGCAGCAGATAAGCAAATGCTTTAATCTCTATTCCACTTTGCCTCGAGAGCCAGTATCATTGTTCCGGCTTTTGGAAACATTTTGTGATCTAGGTGCTGAGGGTATTTCACCACTCACAGTGATATTTTAACACAATGTTTTATTCGTCTTTGGCCTTGTGGAGCATTTGCATTTGACGGGTCCAAAAACCCCCCCAAAACACTGAACTAAAGACAGATTGCAATGTGCAATGGAAAAAGAAAGGGTAGTATCAAGGTAACAACAGAAATTCATTCAAGGAAGAAACATTTTCATGCTTCAGAAAATAAAAACCTGCTGTTACATCTATGCATGCACTAGCATGGCCTCTAACCTCCAGTACATGTGAACATGTTGTCCATGTACAAAGCGTGCACCTCGGGCCAGTCGGCTTTGCAAGAGTGAAAATTGCACTGAAAACTTTAATAGCTTCATTTTACAACATGCATGGAAAATTAAAAAGGTATTTCCGGAGTTTGACAAATTTTTTGAATCATTAAAAAGTAAAATGATAGTTTTGTTCCAAAAATTTTACAGGTGAAGATTTGTTCTTTTTTAATGTGCAGGTAATAAGATGTCTGCTCATCATCTGTATGGTATATAGATGGCTCATTAAATGTGAAAGTTTACTTCTCCTTTTTCCCATGAAAAGAAAGTTAGGTTACTAACTCTTACTCTTTTATCCAGTCTACTTAAAACCAACTTCATCCAAACCAATCACTAAAGTGACACTGACACCGCTGCTCTGTTTGCTAAATATTAGATAAACTATCCTGATGCAATACAGTAGTTCTGCATTTGTTATTTGTAAATTTGTCAAACCTAACTAAGGGCCTTTATTCTTAACTCACATTTGCCATTGTCCTGGAAGTTTCACTTGTAGTCATCGCGACAGCTGATTGGCTAAAACCTATCCCCCTCTCTGTGTTTGCAGGCGATTGTGCAATCAAATATAACCCAGCATTTTATTTGGTTTCATAAATCTCCCACATGACACCTAACCTTTTTAGAAATTAGTTTTTTAACACCCATGCAGTAGACACGTTGAATTCGGATGTTAGATCATACAAGAACAGCTGACACGCACACACGCCTCTCTTTTATCGGGCTTTAACTTGGACCAAAACTCTGCCTCTTAAATTATTCCCCACTTTGTGGTAAATTTCTCTTTTGCCTTTCATATTTATAATAATGTCATTGTTTCTATTTTACAGTGTCTTTCCAGTGGAGACAGACAGGAAACAGGGGATGGGGGTGGGGGGCAGGGGGGCGACAGGGGGCCGACTTGTAACAAAGGTCACACATCGGAAAACCGGGGACCCTGTGGGTTACATGGTGTGATTCTTAGACCACTAAGCCCCCTCAGTGTTTCCATTTTAGACTGAGCTGAAGCTTGAAGGGGCAGAATGATAACAAAAGCTCTGCTTTATAGATGTAAAACTCTATTATCTCTGGTGTCATATCAGGAGATGCTTTTAACTGAAATTTGACGTTGGTCATCATCAGTGAGGAAAAACTGCTAACATTCTCAATTTGCATCCTTGATTCTTCCTCGGGGCTGTGAGCTGTGACTCTCTGGCTGTCCCCGGTCCATAATAAAAGCTCTTAAAACATAATAAGGTGTGAGACTGCTTCACACTTCACTTCCTGCTTCTTTGTTGACAGGAAACTTTCATCTGTTCTCTGGAGCTCAGAAATGGTTTTAAAATTCCCGTAACCCCTTTGTTTTCTTAGATTTATGTATGTCTCAGTTTTAGTTCCTCTCTGTTTGTCCCTCAGTTCAGTCCCAGTGATGTAACTAACAGATTAAACAGATAAACACTTCATGTGTTTTCAGATAGGAGTTGTTGTCGATCAACTTCTTCTTCTTGCTTTGGATGACTGTTAACTTCGCACTGAAATACCATTCAGTTACACCTTTACTGGACCGTAATCAGATTTTATGAACTGCTTTAAATTGTTTTTCCTTTGGTCAGTTCTTATATACGTTTTCATTTCTAATGGAAATAACAATTTTAAATATTTCCTCAAGTGGCTCTTTCTATTATTAGTAATACACTGTGGCAGTAAGCGATGGAAATGTCATTGCTAAATATATATAAATGTATGCATTAATATTGTCCAATTTCTTCTCTTATCTGATTACTTATGATGTTTAATTAAATCCCCAACAAGCAGAAGGCCAAACAGTTGGTAACCTTGCATCTCTGAACAGTGTTCATATTTCCTTACATCTCTTATGCACTTACAGTATTAAATGTGTTTCCCTTTTACTTAGAAAGCAGTTATTGAGAGTTTGAGCTGCACTGAAAATGGGTCAGCGTTGCTTTGTCTTCCTTTTGTAGCTGTCAGCAGATGAACACTGTCGGTTAGTTCTTGGAGCAGCTCCTTGCTGTTTTCCCTTGTTGTTTAAAGGCCACGCTTAAGGGCAAAGACAGACACAGTCATCAGGACTCATGGTGTGTGGACCTATAGGGCCGCTGTCCAACATGAATGCAGTGCTAATCTGCTAATGTTATGCAGATATTGTGTTTTCCTGTTTTCACAGCAGTCTTTCTAGCAGGACTGAGAAACACAAATGTCACAGGGACACTTCAAGTTCATTTATTTTCTTCTATGACGAGGACAGTGCTCACTGATCTTTCGCAAGAGCTTCACGCTACTGTGAAATCCGCTGAAAACCACCGGCTGCTGAAGAGTTACCAGATGTAAAGAAAGCAAAATTGCTGCATGTGGGAAAAGAGCGGCTAAGAACATGTAAATGTAATCAGTTTCTCCTGCTTTGTCTGCTGAGTGCTCTTGACAGGAAACACTCTGTGTTAAAATGCAGATGTTGCTGTGGTGACATTAACAGTTATCTCATTTTCTTTACCGGTTGCAACACCCTATCTGCGAATTTCCTCCAAATGTTGTCACTGTAAGTACCCTGACTTTCTTCAGATCCTTTCGTTTTTGGCTTCTTCACTTCCTGCACTCAGTGTCCTGTATTTTGCTGGGCTACACATTTCTTGGTGAATCCGAGCGTAGAGTAAAAACGCTGTTTTTCAAACCCAATGAACTTAATCTTCCTCCCACAAAGAGGTGAGCGCCACCGGAGCTGTCTCAAATAGAGGAAGTTGTGGCAATGCGTCTGCACAAAACAGAGCGGCTCGAGTCAAACATCTGAAGCAGCTCTTAAAATACCCCCCTGTAGAGTACCACCAACACAAACTGAAAAAAAAATGTCCATCCACCACTGAGCAGTCACACGGAGAAACCATGCTGCGCCCACATCCACTTTCCAAACACAAAAAAAAGTACATCAGACAATGAAAAGTAGTATTTTGTACTTGACGTTCATTATGTTAATTCATATTACCCTCATACGAACATTTTCTCTAATTTCTTTTCTGTTTTTTTGTTTTGGACTTGAACATTATGTCCAAACAGAAAGTAATAGAGAGCCTGCTTCAGTGTGCTCTTTTCAGTTTGCATCCTTTTTGCATAGACTATTATATGAGTTAGTAAAATTCACCCTGTCCCTGCCAGAAATAAACCAGCGCCGGAGCAAACTGGCTCACACTTTCTAAAAGCTGTACTGCTCAACAATATTTTGAAGCAGAAGTTTTTTTTTTAGGGATATTTGTAAAAAATAAACGGACTCGACTGGCAAAATGAAACTAACTTAGTTGTGACTGAAAGTGCACACCCACAGGCCCTGTGTCTGGCGCGGCAAAATGTACATTCAGACACCTGATTCAAGCAGTTCCACTTCACATAATTGCTCTGACTTCTTCTAACTGCCGAGCAGATGAAACTCGAAGTTAGCGGAAGTTTGAAAGTCTTTTTTTCCCCCCTTCAGCCGAACTTCTTGTTTCGTGGCCGACGTTACGTAAAGATCTCTGTTGCCATCTGCTGTTTACCTGACAAATGACTGCGTTACAGGAACCGAGGTGATTTGCATTAATTCAAAGGAACCACACCCAAATGTCTCTCAGCTGGATGTGTTTTGTTTGTGATATTTTAAAGCTACAAAGCAAACAGACAAGAAAAGGTCTGATAGAAGACAAAAATGAGAGTGTAATAATATTTATTTGTATGTGAAAGTTTTCAGAGCATATGGGAGTTTAGATTTGCATAATCAATTATATAAAGTGTTGATAATACTTTACAATAGAGGAATTATCTTCATTATTAACTGCATGTGGGACAAGAGAAAATAAATAACCAAAGAAAAATTCTATGCATTTTTTTTACTTGACATAATTAAGGGATAAAGTATAATACAAGCAGCAAATTCAGCATAAGCTACTAAATCACACAGACTGAGAAAAAAAACCTACATTTGCTACACTAAGGATCTGGATTGTATGGCATAAACCTGTTATCCACACTGAAATCAGAGAGTGCTACAGCAGATCAGAGTTTGGCAGAAGACATCATGAGCCTCAGTCGGAGAGGCCATCAGTTTTAATACAGTCACCTTGAATCGTTTCTCCTCAGGAGTCCCTGATACATGTCAGATTTTAGGAACCGCGGGTAGCAGTCCCTGGCCATCAGACTGTAGACAAGCTTCTGAGCTGTATCAAACGAAGTCAGGGTCGGCTGGGAGATGTTGTTTGTAATGTTTTCTCTGGTACCGCAGTCTATGTTGATCTGGAATAAAACAATATCACACAAAAGCACGTTACAGCCGCTCCTTTCATCATCACCCATTGTCAGTTTCTGGAAACAGCTTACATTTTGACTATTTTACCACCATATAAACCCAATAAACCCACTAAGTTCAGATTAGAATCAATATTTGAAATTTTAAGTCCTGCACAACCATGTTTTACACACTCAAGTTATTTACCTGTCTTGGTGCTTCTGTTTGGACAAACTCGGAGTAGATCCTGTTGGCAGAGGAGATCATCTCTGGGACTGTCTTAATCTTTTTGTACTCCTCGCAGGCAAGCCAAAACAGTATATTCTCCTCACTGTACTCTGACTTCAGGAACTCCCGGAAAGCTATCTGTCCGGCTGGAAGTCACAGATGAAAATGAGTAAGAACAATGTACATGCAAGCAAATATAGTATCTAGAATCAGAGGAGCCTCTCACCTTTACAGCTGAGGACTTTGTCCACAGACTCGCTCCAAGTCTCAACATCCTCCAGTGGATCCTTGGGAAAGCAACACAATCTACCCTTGAAAAGAGTATCAAGATCTATCACTAGCCCAGTTATCTGTGAAATCTATATTACATATTAAGGACCAGCTTTAAACTGTACTTGCAAAGTATCTCTTACGATGACTCCTAGTTATTTCAATGCATCAAGCACCAGAGATAAACCTCCTGTCAATACAAGACCCCCTTCAGAAAAAGACACAGCCCAAAGTGAGACTTACAGTGAATGAAAACCCCTTTGGCATTTTCCACATGGCTGCTGTAAGTTGTTTCCTGCTGAAAATCGTAAAGGCCGAATAATCAAATATGCAGTAACTCACTTTATCGCCATCTCCTTGTCCTCTACAAAGGGAGACAGAGATAAGATCCTGCCAGACTGAAGATGGGGTTGTGATTGTTTGGAAATGAGGGAGTCAAATGACTGAACAAATCTAAATGACCCACGCCCAGCGTGAATGGAATATATGGAAATCTGTATGCAAAGTGTTGTTGTTGGGAGAGACAGGGCATCCGTCCATGCCTGTGGTATCTTGAGGAAGAGGGAGCTTGACTGTGATTTAAATTGTACTAATCTGTTCACCAGCATTTATGTAAACATGGGAGCTGCTCACATCACATCAAGACAGAATAAATAAATGATTCAAACAAACAAATTTCTTAGGATCATTTATTTACTCCTTAATAAGAACTGCAATCAAGATTTTTTTTTTTATGAGTTTAATTAAAAATATAGGATTGGGGGCCTGATGTGGTAGAGCACAATATGAGATTTATAATTTAAGATGATTTAAGTAAAGTAATGATCAATGAACAGGAAGCTCTGGGAAAAGATCCTGACCATAAGCAAATAGCCATAAACAAATGTGCTATTAAGGAAAAGCCTCGTCATCCTCCCATTTGCGTATTAGCAGTGTTATGTGAAAACAGCATAAGTTAGCTCTGATTTATTAGTATGCCCCATATGAGTTCAAGTGTCACAAAATGTTTGCTGCCATTTCTTTCATTGAATCTATGAAAAATGCTAAAGATAACACAGTATGACCAACAAAGATATTAGCCAACAACAACAACAACAAAAAATTGCAACAAAAAAATTGCGGAACTTGGACTAGTGGAGGACAAAAGAAGAAGTGGCCGGCCTATTAAAAAATATCTGCTGCACATGAACAGTATTTGAAAGTCATGTCCTTAAGAAACTGGAAGAAATCCAGCAAAGACCTGACACGGGACCTGAGAAATGCCCTTCAACTGATCCATCTACTGTTAACTTAAGCAAGGGAAACAGGGAGGAAAGGTTGAGTTATCCCAAAGTACTCAATAACTGGACTGAAAATCAGTGGGAACAGGTCTGAAGGAGTGATGAATCCAAATTTTAAAAATTTGGTTGAAATCGTTGTCAGTCTCTTTGGAGGAGGTTGGGAGAGACGCACAACAGTGAGTGTCTACAGAAGGTAAACCATGGTGGAGGCTCGGTCACAGTTTGGGGCTGCATTTCAGCCAGTGGTGTTGAGATCTAATCAAATCTGATGGAATTATAAATGCAAGTACTATCAGATTTTGATCCAGCATGAAATACCATTTGATTACATTAAACGTTAAACTTTATTATATTGGAAAGCATCTGATTGGCAGCAGCTTCATTTCTCAGCATGGCAATGATCCCAAATATACTGCCAATGCAGTAAAAGCAGACCTGGAGAGAAAAACACACAATTAGACTTCCGGTTCATGGCGGCCTAGTGCGAGCTGTGTTTTGGTGTGCTCCTGCAGAATTGGCTTTTTTCGCCCATTGTTGGGCACTTTTTCACGATTTCGACCTTAAACGCCATCTAAGTAATTGTAACACAGTATATATTTTTTTGGTTTGGTCACGATAATGCCACCAAAGCCAAATAAGGGAGGAAATTCAATCCAGCCTCACCTAAGGCCTGCTCCTTGTGGTGAGTCATCGATTTGCGCTGAGTCCCCCTCTCCCGTATCGGGGTCTGCAGCCCAGGCCTCCACATTCAGCGATATCAGCGATCTCAAAAAAGAGCGGACTCCCGAGGTGATCATTTCTCTTGATGCAGAGAAGGCATTTGATCGTGTTGAATGGGACTACCTCTTTGCTGTTCTCAATAGGTTT
>VUQJ01001877.1:0-12394 GCA_015108635.1 Andinoacara biseriatus | reverse complement strand
GTGTGTGTCTGTGTGTGTGTGTGTGTGTGTGTCTGCGTCTGTTAGCAGTGCATCTTTTGTGGATTGTGTGCTGGCATTTGCAGCTGTGCCTGGATATCATGAGAATACATCGGTCTCTGTAGCTAAGGCAGTGCAAGCAGCTGAACCAGTCACTTCTGATTATACTTATCACCCTGTTCTGAGAGCACAGGAAGCTGGAGAGAGAAGAATGGAAAGACAGAGAAAAAGGGAAGAAGAGGGACGGGGGGAGAGAGTAGGGGTGGGGGTGGGGAATTTCTGTGGTTAAGTAAGTTGTAAAAATTTACAGTCAAAATGGGGTTTCTCTCCATGAAAAGCCACACTTGAAATTATATGACCCTTACAGAAAAAATAAGGCAAATATTTAATGGTGTAGCCAACAGAAGAGAGAACTAGTACAGCTGCTCCATGTGAACCTGCATGCCTTAGAGGATGCACTGCAAGTTGAACATTCAAACTGATTGAGCTTTAAGTGGTACAGAGTTATTACAGCCCAAGAGGTCTGGACTGCTGCCATTTTGGTGCACAAGCATGCCCCAGGATAGGTTTATGCAACAGTGTAGTGAAATTATTATTTTTTTGTTAAATCTACGTTTGTTCTTCTGTAGGTGATGTTGAGGTCTCTGTCTTCCCTTGGGCATTTTTTTCATCCATGTAGCTCTTGCCATTTTTAAATTATTCCACAGCTTAATTCATTTTAAAAGCAATGTCTTGGCAGCAGGAAAGTATCCTCTATGTGGTCTTCATTATACATGGGGATTTGAAAAATATGGAGGGAGCCAGCGTGTGGGCGAAGAGACCAGGGATTCAAGAATACCCATAAAGATTACAGTGCCACCCTTTTAGCGTCTAACCTTTCCTATTATCTTTAACCTGGTAAAGTTTTATCTTATTATATCTTGCTTTGAAATTTTTAAGAACTTGACACGTTAATTGCCCTCTCATTTTTCCTCAAGTAGCACAATCTCTCTGATGATCACAGAAATAGAAACTACGACATTCAATAATAAAGAATCCTTGTAACAACACTTAAGATTTCTCAAAGGAGATAAAATTGGGGAGCATCAGCTCTTCTGCGTTACATTAGCACTGGTGACATTTCATGTTTGCTAATGGAGATGGCAGCAGGCAGATTTTAGTGTCAAATACGCTCCCTGGTCAGTTTATTAGGTACACTCGCTCAGTCGCTTGTTAACACAAACATCTGACCAGCACATCATATGGCAGCAAATCAATGCATTTAGGTATGTATGCCATGAAGAATTAAAACAGTTGTGACAGCAAAACAGCATCTAACCTGATGCCAGCAAAGTGTACCTAATATAGTGGTTGTATTTCCCCTTAAACAAAAGATTTCTCAAACTTCATTTGGCAAATATGAAATCCTAGAATTGTGCTTGAGCAAAAACGTTTACAGAAGGAGAAAAATATTACTCATAAACTCAAAGTACCCAGTTTCCTCCCACCGTCCAAAGACATGCACTTAATGTGGTTAGGTTAACTGGTGATGCTAAAGGTGTGAATGTGAGTGTGTCTGTCTCTTCCTGTTAGCCCTGCAACACACTGGCGACCTGTCCAGGGTGTACCCCGCCTTTCCCCTTATGGCAGCTGGTTTAGGCTCCAGCCCCCCTTCTTCTGCAACCCTAAATTGGATAAACACAGTACTTGAACTAATAAAATATTTTTTTTGTAAAATCTTTAAAACTTGCATCTCTCACTGGGTCATTTTGCTTTTATTTGTTTGTCTTCAATTTTCATAGTTATCAGTTGAAGTTCAGGCACCAAATTACTTAGTCAGGCTTTTTTGTTTGTTTATTTTATTACTGACGCAACACTTGCAGTACGGGAGTAACGCCAAAGGATGCTGAGGATGTCATCACCCTCTTAAAATAATGGCTTAAGGAAATTTTTTTAAATGTTTTTCAGAAAAGACCAAAAAAACATGAAATGATATGATGATATAGGCAAAAATAAATCTTTCGTTAAAAAAAAAAAATGACACGAGCCATTATTTTAAGAGGGTGACGAATACAAATATAGCGGACATCGATGAACTTTTATGTACACGCTGTTATTTGAAATTCAGAAAATATACGTACATAATTGCACATTACATTTGGAGTCTGTAATTTGTGATCCTCTGTGAGTTACACCAAGAGCTCTTTGATTTGACTGGAATCTCTGTCACAGTGTTGGATGTTTACTCCCCTGTTTTTGTCAGTTTGTGTTCTTTGCAGCTGTAATTATCTTCTTCCCCTGAGGACAAATAAAGTTCATCGTACTTGTAAGGGTCTTGTTTATGGAAAGTGACTCGGTGCTCAGTGTCAACAACTCCGTTGTTGTATTCTGGGATCCAGCAATGCTAATGACATTGTTATCAACTCTGCTGACAGCTCTACATCTTGTTTGCTGAGTACTCAGATGAATTGTTGCTCGAGATTCACGAGCAACTCCAGAGTCAGCTGATTAGATTAAATAAACTCGGTATCAGCTGGAATCATTTCATTTTAATCAAAGTAAAATAAAACAGTGATGATTATTAACTAAAAATTATTAATGGTGGTGGTGGTGGGGGGAGCTATAAAAGCTCCATTTTTTTTGGTCCCCTTTCACCCTTTTCTGTTTTTTTTAAAGATAAAAACTGTTAAATTATTTATCAAAGTTGGGTTGCCATTTATAGGCACATGATGCATCAAGGAAATATGAGCTACATTAAGAATTTATATCAGATTCAGAACTGTGTGTTGCAAATAAACAAGATTCTTTTTGAACAAATGCAAATGGAAGTGAATTAGAAAATCTGTATTAAATTATACATTTCATTCGTATGTTTCAAACATTTATGTTATCTAATGTTGAAACATCATACTTGCTGACTCTTCACTGTATGTCCTCCATATGCTGGAGTTCCCTCTTCCTGTGTCTATGTTAAATTAGTGTTTTTCTGGGTAAGCTTAACTCTTATCGGCTCTTCAATACACATCACATCATGACTTATGAATTACCAACAATTGGAGAGCTGTCTGTACAATTCGAAAAACTTCCAAATGAATACTTTCATTCCGATCCATTACAATAACGCTTATCTTAGAGTACAAAAACATCAGTTTCTGGGGCTGATTTACAATGTTCAATTCATTCTCTGTGATAAGTGGCGATACAATGAAATCTATTCAGCTTCAGTGCTGCGTCAGGATGTCGAGACTCCAAGTAACAGTTTCTGTGACAGGAAGAAAGCGACGGCCTTGGATTCTACTCATTTGTATCACAGCTGCATGCAGTACATGAAACAGCTCTACCAGTGTGTCAGCAACAAGAGCACAGATGAAGAAGAAAGTCAAATCAATGTACAGAGTCTAGTTTTTCAGAAGCAACAACTTAGTTCTTCTGCAAAATCATCTTACACCTGCTGTTCCATTTCCCTTTTCAAGAAAAACTCACAGCGAAATAGCTTCAAGCACAAAGAAACCCATCATACTTTTAGAGTTACACACTTTTAATGACTTATTTTATATGAAGCAAAAAAAAAAAAGGAAAAAAAGACCACTGAAAGCCCTGACCAGCGCATACAGTAACTGATGTCTTTTGTATCATTACTAGCGAGGAACAGTGCTTTTAAACTTCTGTAGCTGCCTTTATGATGAAAAAAAAAATGTTCACTATAGCAGCCTCATTACCAGAAAGTTAGAAAAGCATCAAAAAGTAAATGGGAGAAAGGGACGAACAATTTAAGTGTGAATTCACAGTAGCTGTACACAGAACCGAAGTGGCAGTTCTCCAAGCATCTTTGTTGCTAATAATACAGTAACATATGTACAGTATACAGTCTGCAATATTTTCATATTGTTTTTAATAAAGCAGCGTTAAACCTTTAATGATAAAGGCTTCACTGACATGGGAGTTAAAGGAAAATATATTGCCATAGCATCACATTTAATTATAGCCAAATATCAAGGAGACGCAAATCCCTCGGGGATTACATCAGGAAGGGCATCTGGTGTAAAAATGTGCCAAATCAAACATGTGGAGCTACTTGCTGTGGCAACCGCTGGTAAACAAGGGAGCTGTTGCATTATACAGTGTATGCACGGGTGTGTGTCGATGAATGCACACTGATGTGTACTAGCTTGCAAGATAATCTTAAAGTTTAAAGTTATTTTAAATCTGAAATTAAAGTTTTTAATACAAAATGTTCATAGCTTATTTAATGTTTTCACTGACTATCATAGGGCCAATATGGACAAATACAGATTATATAGTTTTATGTTTGCCTTCAGTATCTTCTTTTGCAAATAAGATTAACATTTTATGGTTTTCTTTAGGCAATTCAAAGCATTTGGTTAAATACCTTAGTGTTCAAAAACTGCTAGACTTAACTGCACAGAGAAATACTCGGCATACATGTGAGTCTCCCATTCCACCAAATCCCAAAGGTGCTCTATTGGACTAACTATGCTAAAAAAATAAAATAAAATAAATCAGGTTGAGATGATCTCAGCTGTGTAACATATCCTGCTGGAAGCAGCCATCAAAAGGTGGGAACACTGTGGATGGATGGACATGATCAGCAACTATACTCAGGTAGGCCGTGGTGTTTAAATGGTGCTCAGTTGGTACTAAGGGGCCCAAAGTGTGCCAAGAAAATATCCCCCTCACCATTACACCACCACCAGCCAGGGCCATTGATACAAGGAAGGATGGATCCATGCTTTCATGCTGTTTAGACCAAATTCTGACCCTACCATCTGAATGGTGCAGCACAAATAGATATACTTGGCCAGTTATTATTTTTCCAATCTTCTGTTGTTTAATTTTGGTGGGCCCCTGCGAACAGCTTGAAGCAGTCTGGCCATTCTCCTCTGATCCCTGGCTTCAATAAGCCATTTTTGCCCATAACTGCCACTCACTGGATATTTTGTCTTTTTTTGGACCGTTCTCTGTAAAGCTTAGAGATTGTTGTGTAGGAAAAATCCCAGTAGATCAACAATTTTTGAAATTCAGACCAGCCCATCTGGCTCCAACAACCATGTCAAGTTCAAAGTCACTTACATCACCTTTGTTCCTCATTCTGATGCTCAGCTTGAACTTCAGCAATTCATCTGGACCATGTTTATGTGCCTGAATGCATATAGTTGCTGCCATGTGATTGGCTGATTACATTTCACTTTCACAAGGAGCAGGTGTACCTAATGAAATAGGCTGTGAATGTACATCACAACCACCACTCTTGAACTTGTGTGTGGCATTAGCCCTTTGTGGACTACAGAAATGTTGCCAGGAAAAAATAAATAAATACAGAGTCTGCAATCTGTTCTTTATGTTTATACTCCGCATAAATCTTTCTAAAAAAAAGTCACAGCAGACGACTGGTCAACAACCAAGGCAGAAAAATATGCATCTTCAACCAAATCTGGCACTAATTCACCACATGTGCAAAGTGACATCACTGGCCAACTTATAGATTTAGTTATCAACCCAACAATGAAAGACATTTGCACTTAATTGTTAAGTGGATTAAAAACAACAAAAACTGCAGTTTCTCTTTTGACCACTTGATAATGTCATATGTGGGTACTGCCGAAGGCAGTGGGCCCAAATGCAGGACTTAAACTCAAAAAGGAAGTTTTAATGCTAAAGTCTCCTCCGAAAGATATAAAATCGAGGAATGACCGGAAACCAGAAATGCAAAAAATGCTGTGACAAAAGAGAAACCACAGAACAAGCAAGCGCACAGCATGAGGGAGGACATGACAAAGAACTGAGGAAAACGGAGGGCTTAAATACACACACAAGATGCAATTAAGAAGAGAGGACACAGCTGGGTGAAACAAGACACAGGTGAAGAAAAACTAACTTATGAGGCAAGGGGGAAGCAAAACTCAACACAATGCTCACAAGACAAGAAACTAGAAAAACAAAGCAGGCAGTAATTCACATGGAGAACACGGAGAAAACATGACAACCGAAACAAGGAATTGAAGACAAACAAACTATAAACAAGAACAAAACCCAGACAACTGCAACTAAGAAGGCTTGGGGATAAAGAAACCAGCAAGGAGTAACTGTAAAAAGGTACAAGAAAAAAAGGTATAAGAGTTTGACAAAAAACCTAAAAACCTAAATAGAAAGCCCAAAACCTGAAGTGCTGGGTCAAAAACTCAGGATTATGACAAATTATGTCTGTAAAAGCAAGTCAGCCTCCCGAGACAGAATTTTACGGCACCAAAAAGCATGTAAGCATTAGTACAGAAACAATTTTGTTTTGGTTTACCGATCCATAGAGACCCCTACAAAACCACTCTAGTGGGTGTTTTTTATTTTATTTTTAAATAACTCATCTGGGTACTGGAGTTAGGAGTGTGGTTGCTTTGATTGACAAGCAATCAGACAGAACTGCAAATGATCAGTGTGCAGTAGAAGTCTTATGTCTTAAACCTCACTAGCTGAATAGGCCGTCCACGGTAGTCCAATTTTTATCCTGGATTAGTGACTGACTGAGACCATGATTATAGCCCCTCCAGAATTATATCTTAAAATCATTCAAGCACTTGCTTCCTTTTGTTTTTCTGCTAAATCCAGTATTTGGCGTAATATTTAATCCCTCTCTGAGCTTTGACTCGTATGCAAAATCTATTTCTTGTTGGTGTTTCTTTCACTTAAGGAACATTTCTAATTTGCAACAAAATCTCCTCGACCAAACTGGGAAAAGATTATTCATGCGTTTGTGTTGTACTTAGATTACTGCAACGTCCTCTATACCAGCTTAGATAAATCAGCTCTTTCACACTTCCAAGCAATAGAAAATGCCACGGCCAGACTATTAAGGTGTTCTAGTGCGGAAGCTCACATTTTTCCCATTTTATACTCTTTACGTTGGCTCCCAGAAGATTTTAGGATTTGTTTTAAAGTTCTTGTACTTGCATACAGAGCATCAAACAAACAGGCTCCAGACTATTAATCCCACCTCGTTAATAAACACACTGCTGCATGCAGTCTCCGAGTGTAAGCTTGGAATTTTCATGTTGTTCCTTGTGTGGGATTGAAGACCTGAGGGAGACAGAGCCTTTCAGTTTTTGGCACCACGATTTTGGTAACGTCTCTCACTACAGCAACGATTATCGGACTTTGTGGACTCTTATAAAAGGCAATTAAAGACCTTTTTGTTTAACTAGGCTTTCTATTAAGCCTTTTACTGATAAGAATGTTTTTAAGCTACTTGTTTATTTCATTCTGTGCTTTAACTTGATTTTTGACTTTAATCTTTCACTATATTTTATTGTGATTCTTCCTCATTTTTATTAATTTTAAAGTGCATTGTGACTGTCTGTCTGTGAAAAGTGTGTGGATACAGACCACCTAAAAGTGTTGGATGCAGCTTGATAATTAAACTTGCTAGCCATAGCTGATAACTTAGCATTCCCCCTGTCATCCAAACATTCCAAATTCCAAAATATTCAAATTCTTCTGGCTTGAAATAAAACCCAACCTAACTTGGTGGCAGCTTAAATGCCATCAATGAGTTATCAAAATGTCCTAAATTCATGCAAGGCAAAAATCGTCTATGTAAGATGAACCTATTTTATTCACCTTTACAACTTATTTTTCTCTGACATGCATTTAATAATAATATTAATAGTAATAATTCCTGAAATGAATGTTTTGCACGGGTTCAGTAAGAATGATGTGCACTCACTGCTGGGTGTTTATTGGTTTTAAGATGTTCTTTCCCCCCTTTTCACGGCTGCTTTTCCATGCTGTCAAACTCGACTCCACTGTCACCAAACTGATCCAATAGTCTTCTTCACCGCCTTCTATGAGCCGATCAGTCTCTGTTCACCGTTCTTTAAAACTCAGCGCTGTGCAGTCATTCTGCCCTTGAGACTTTCATTTGTGCAGCCCTGCTGCATCTCCACCTTATCTTGGTCATTCAAAGAGCCATCTGCTCTCCTACCACCAGCATTGTCTAAACTACAGGGGTCTTCTCCCACTTTCTACCATTGTTGGAGATCCTGCTCTGCTATGTTGCTTCATTGGTGTCTAATGAACAAATCCTTTATTACTCAAACTCTGCACATCAGTAAGTAATGTGCATCACTTTCACTCGATCTGCTCTCATTGATATGCATTTAAAATAATCACACGGGGCAAGTGGATCACGTCATATGAATTACTTAGCAGACTGCCCAGTAATTAAACTGCTTTTTTTTTTTTGGGACTTTAATCAATAATTATGACAGACAGTCACAGACTAAGGGTGAGATAATGCAATTCAGGATTATCCATGGGTTAAAAAACTCTTTTATAGTCAGATTGCAAGAATATTTAAATAGCCCTCAGGCACAATGGTGCGATCATACTTGGTACCCTTTACAGCATGTGTGAGTGCTGTATGAAGGTCAACAGCTTTATGGAACGTTAGTTTTGGAGATAGAATCCTTTGAATGGCCCAGTTCCATTTCAAAAGTTCAACTATACTTCAAGAAAAATTGCCTAATTTATGAAACACATAATGAGAGCAATGGGGTGCATCTCTCACACAGTATTTAGCTCTCTGCTCTGTACAGCATAAAGTACTACTGGAAATAGTGATGCAGGTGACTTACAGTGTTAAAAACAGAGATGAGTTAATGTTGTAGGGTTTGTAGATGTCCCACAACAGTCTTCTTTCTACAGTTTCTGCAAATATCTTTTCATGTAGGAGTAAGAAAATAGATCAACACATTCATGTTTATAAGGTTACATGCAATGACACTGTGTATCCTCATCAATGCTACAAGGTGCTCATCCTGGAGTGACACACCCATCTCTAGCATCTTAACTAGCAGACATCTCAACATGTCTGGATTTCTCCAGTTGCCTCCCACTTTATTTGACACAGACCTGTCCACCCAGAACCTACAGAACCACAGTTAATGAAGGCACTCCCAGCTGTGAATCCATTCATAGATCATCTGGTGATTTTATTAATGCATGAAGACTTGCTGGGTAGACCCACTCCTCACCCTCATCCCTCAGGGGAGCATGATTAATAGTGTTCCCCGCAAACTGCATCAGTTAGCCACTGCTATCTGGTATTTGTCTTTACAAGATCGTATCGACTTTTGGGAGATCATGCAGAAAATGAACTGTCATGTGCGCAGGAGCCTGCTGAACGAAGGGTGGTAATACCTCCGTTCTGCGGGCGAACAGAAACAAGCCTTAGCGTAAAAATAGACACTACTAAAGGCTTGTGTAGATGATGGTGCTCAGACACCTCCTTGGTCTCTTTCTGAGAGTAGAAATCTTGTTCTGCCTTTAATAAGTGTGGCTCCCAGCTTCTTTTATGGAAATGGGTTTTAACAGAGGTCTCAGCAAGGATATTATAACATATCAAGCTGTTCCACTGTTTGGTTACACCACATAATGGCATCATTATTTCTTCCTCTGCGTACAGATGGAAAATTTACCACTGCACACTGACATCAGGCTTTGCCTTTGTACTCTGTAAATGGCTACTTAAAGCCAGATTAACATCTAAGACCAAACTTCTAACACCCTCTGATTTCAAAGCGGTTTTTCTCATCCATTCTTGGCGGCTTACACACATTTGCAGACTTCAGAAAGGCATTATAACAACATATTACAAAACTTTACATAATGACTTGTTTGTTGTTTATATGCACTTTTCTTCAAAGAAATAGAAGACAGATTTTTTTTTTTTAAATCCAATGCAGAGGAAAACTTTGATCTTCTAAAAGTCTAAAATGACAATGACTTGCATGACAATTACAACTGATAATTGAAGCAATACGTCTCCCTTTGTCAAAGTTGGCGGGCATGTGAAACATTTTAACTTTCAGTTCAAGAATTAGAAAGCTTCCCCTGGTGAGTCTGAGTCAAATATAGACATTTAGAATTTTCAAAACGTAAAATATCAGAGCATCTATTATCTCTGTTTTTCTGTTGTGTATTTTTGCTATCACTTGCTTAGTAAGGCAGCCCTTATCCAGAACCTTTCCTCTTTCAAATCTGATTGTGGTTTTTTTTCCTTTATTGCTTGTAATTCAGACTCAAATCTCAAAATCTAAAGTCACTACCTGGTCCGAGAAGTCATCTACCGGCTATGTAAGGGCAATCTGGAAGAAAGCGATTGCATCAACCAGGCTAATAATAAGTTAAGCCTGAGGCAGATTTTCTGACACAGCAGTGCTGAAGCTATGAGGGAGATCAACAAACAACAACCAGTAGAAGGAGAAAAAAAAAAGGAAGGCAGGCCTCTTATTGAGGCAATTCACATCTGCCCAACAGGGGGTGGAATGACTGCCTTGGGAAGATAATTGTGCCTGGAGAAAATCCAACCACAGGAACACTCAGAATTTTATCAGCAAGTCACCTTCCTCCTTTGCTGATAGGCTCGGATATGAAAACTGGCAAGGTGCAGGTGGGGAGGCTGGGAGTGTCATTACTGGAGGGTCACTGCACATATGATAACCCTCACCAGTCTTTTATTTCTTTCACTTTGTTTATGCTCTCCACTCGGTTGCGTGCTTGATGAGGTAAACACATTGGTCTCCTGGCTTTTGAAATCAATTGGATTCTGGATTTGTCTCGGCAGGCTCCTGACGGATCCTGTGGTGCGGCCTGTTATGGGGCCTTGAGGAGTGCTCCTGCTGCCCTCCTTGCCTTCAAATACTGCAAAAGGAGACACAAAAGCACTCATCACTAACTCAAGCAAAGATGCCACCACAGTCTCTCCTCACCCTGCTACACTCAGCTCTCCAACTGTGTTGCAGTATTGGGCAGAGGCCAAAACAACGCAGTATTTGGATGAGCCTTGTTCCTGTGAGAGACTGTAAAGTAGGTTGAGAGGACAGCCATACACACAAGCCTCTTCCTAAGCTAATGAACATTCTGGAAAATAATTAACGAGATGCAGCCAAATGTTGTGTTTGACCTTAGCTACCGTCATCTGTCTCCTCTAAAAGCAGCTCCATTTTACTGCTCATGATGGCTTACTTATCCATTAGTTTCAGTGTATTAGTAAATTAATAAATTGATATTACATTTTCTTAATTAATGGTAAGTGTGTTTCTACTGAACACAAAAGACTTTGCATAACTTTTGAATGTGCTGGGTTAACACTGTGATGAGGTTGTCTTTAAATTCCAAACAATCCTTTTCTAAACCATAAAAAAAAAGGTTTTTGTTCCTAAACCTAACCAAATGCAAAACAGCCGTCTCCACATCCATTTGTGGACTTTGTCAGTCTAAAATTGGAGTGTTTTTTTTTTTTCAGAGTTTTTTATTGAGACAGATGGTGCTTCAGTGCACCAATGCCAAGGAGCACCTTGTGCTCATGTCAGGGATACTTGCAGCTTTGACAAACTGGCAATATTTTAACACTCAGGGAATGAGAATGGGCTGCTTGTTTCTATCAGTGTTAACGGAAATATAAAGGTAACTAAATATGACATACTATTAACTCTGGGAGGCCAAAGGGAAGGCCAAGGGAAGATATGTGCTCTCTTATTCTACCTGAATTCCTGGGGGTTCAAGCTATTCAGCACTTCTATTACACTGTTATTACACTGATACGATACTCTTCTTCCTCCATTTTGCATGCCAATCATTTGCTGTTTCCAGTCCTTTAAAACAATTCTGTCATTTTTGTTAACTCACCTGCATCTCCACCTTGTCCTGGATATTCAGAGAGCCTCATCCATGTTTACATCTGCCACCTGCTCCACCACCAGGAACACTCAACACTTGTGTGCATAATCTCAGCATCTCATCTCCAAATAGTGCTCAATAAATAATGTTAATTGCTTTTACTTGCTTTCTCCTTATTGGTGAAGTTATTTGTGTGTGTGTGTGTGTGTGTGTGTGTGGGTATGATAAACAGGAAGATGATCAGGTTTGAGGTGCTACATTTAATTACTGATTAGTTTAATTGTCCATTCTTCTGTGTCAAGCTGACATATTATAGTTTTTACTTATATTAAAATGTCTGATGAATAATAAAATGACCTGCGGATGATTTCAGTTGAACATTTTGTTGCAAATCACATTGTTATATCAACCATTTTGTCAGACCTGTGAGCAAGCAAATAATGAGTGCCAATTTCTTTTATTTGTCCCCCAAAAGCGTTTGATTTTCTGTGTGCATTCTTTTTGTATCATAGCTGTTTATAGCTGTTTCTTGATTGATCAAATTTCTTTTCTTGTTTTTTTTTTTAAATGCAGATGCTGCCCTCCGTGTTTGCACATCAAGCTGTCGCAAAATTATTCCAACCTTTTGTTGGAATTGTGTAATATCGTTTTGTCCCATACACATCAACGCAACTCTATGTAAAGTCTAATGCTGGTTAATATAAGAAACGGGATTCAATTTACAATG
>VUQJ01001871.1:35171-46554 GCA_015108635.1 Andinoacara biseriatus | reverse complement strand
CGTAGTTTGAGTTTGACTAGGGTGCCCTGTTCTAACTGTAGAGCAAAAAATAAGATTGGATGTGAACACCTGATGCATTACCAGAAAACTGTTCCCCTTAATTTGAATTTGTACGGTCTGCATTGCAGGAAGTGAGCCAGAGATCAGGATGTCTTCAGTGAAAGCTCAGCTGGCCAAATCATCTACCTACACTACGTTCTCCACTCCCAAATCTTCCCAAACTGCTGCTGTGCCATCTACTACTGAGCTTTACCGGACACTCCGCTTAATACCAGAAAGCAGGTATGATTGAGTTACTAGATAACTGTTTTCTGTAAACTGTGTTTTCAAGACTGGAATTTCATTTGTGCAGTGAAATGCTCTGCAGGATATCATACTTGAACATTACCAAATCTGAAGGTTTTTTTTAGTGTCTCAAATATACTCCATGAATCCATTAGGATCAGACCCTGTTACTTCTCTTTTCAGTTCCTCCAGATATTCAAATCGAGGACTCTGGCAAGAGTCCAGCACGGTTGAAGATATTCAGGTCAATCCAAAAAATGGAGGTCGATGTGGTGACTTGAGTTTATTTTCCTTGGGTGAAGATGAGAACAGCCTCACTTAAAGAACTTTCAGTGCCTTTTTTTGTGTGTGTGTGTAAATCTGTGCGATGAACTTCTGCATAAATCCACGGCTGAATTCCGCCGGCTCTGACAACCATTTTCAATCGATGTACACGGACAATTCACCAAAGCTGATCACATAAGAAAGCACTTTGAGTCTGCAATTGCTCATTTCTTTACTGACAATTCATATTTTTAAGTTGTATTGCAAGGGAGGGTATCTACCAAGCAATAATAGGAATATATTCTTTCTACATGTTGATTGTACTGAAAATAACTTTAATGTTTACATATTCACTAAGTATAAATTATGACTTGAAGTACGCATTGCATTAGATCTGCTCTCTAGAAGTAATAATAAAGTTTTTTTTTTTTTATGGAATCAATTGCGAGTTCCTTTCATTTGTCGCCCCCTGGTGTATCTAAGCGGGAGTTGCAGTCACAAGTGTGAACAACCGGAATCCGGATGTCATCATATGCTTTTGTCTCAGCAGCATCCAACCGAGACGTGTGCCCCCCGCCCAGCGTTTGAAATAAACAAAAAATCCAAAAGAAAATCGGAAAAAAAATGTCGGGTTCATCCAACCTGGTGGCCATGAAAAAAGTGGTACAGCAGCTTCGTTTTGAGGCGAGCATAAACAGAGTTAAGGTAAGTAATTACGTTGTTTTTCTGACAAATAACGGAGAAATCCGCTGACGGCGCTAGCTGGTGCTAGTGGCTAGCATCGTGACGCTAAGTTAGCCGATAGTCGGCGTGCAGAGCAGGGCGTTGTTTGGACCGAAAGGGAAGTATTTCAGTTGCACTGTTTATGATCAGACGACGCCCGAGTAATGAAAGACGCTGGCAACACGCCAGCTGTAGTTGGGACTTTTTCATATTACGAAGGATCCAGTGGTAAAACACTGTAGTTTAGCTACACTAAAAATGATTGGAATAATCATTTACGTGGTAAATTATGAGTTGTACAGCCAGCTAGCAGTTAAACTTTATGTATTTACAGAGTAGGTAAATATATCAAGTAATGAGATTTAAATTTAAAACTTGGTGTCTGCGCATTGTTTAACTTAACATTGACTTATTTATTATTATTGGATGACCTGCTAATTCAAACACTGAAAGTGTTCAAAAGTACTCTTTACAACAACATTCAAACAGAGCCCAAATACTAGGTTCAATGTACCAGATGTGTATGTTAATGAAGATCATCTATTCCTACATTTCCAGTTGAGCAGCAATCAAAATTAAATGGCAGGGTTTCATCTCTGGTAGTATTTGGGCCTAAATACTGCAATTTCCTCTACAGTTATTCAGAGGGGTAGTATTAAACCCGGTTCCTGACCTGTGTGTTGCTTCAAGTCTTCCTCCAGAGCTCCAAAGACATGACACAGATGTTTTCACTGGCCAAGCAGGACACAAATATTGGAGTGCACCTTGTAACTCCCTTTTTTTCAGTCTTTGTATATTCTATGTACATTTTTGTTTTCATTTTTCTCCCCACCAGGTTTCCCAGGCAGCTGCAGATCTACAACAGTTTTGCATACAGAATGCTCTCCAAGACCCTCTGCTCACCGGTGTGTCATCCAGCACCAACCCCTTCAGGCCACAGAAGGTCTGCTCTTTCTTGTGAAACCACTGTATTCATTGGTAAGTCACGCGCTCTCCTCACTCACTCACTCAGCTGCACATGGATTCATTTACTGTGTTCAAAACTCAATGCTGAGGTCATGTAAAATTTTCTTTCTTGATTTTTGAGTGACGTGTTCCCCATCTGTGAATAAAACCATTCACTGTAATAAAAACTTTTTAATTTAAATAATTTGGTCACCTGGCAAAATTACATTTACAGTGAGAGGAAAATGTCTCTCCCCCTCTTAATTATTCATGTTTTGTTCTGCAGGCCTTCATTTTGATGCTACAGGGAAAAGTTGACCTCAGCACTGCTCCTTATGCCAAGCCATTATTCTGCCACGGGAATTCTCAAAACTAGAACTCAAGTGAGTTAGAACAGGAAAAAGAAGACTGCCTATTTTTAGCCAAGGTAGAAGACAGCAGACTGTGTAATTTTTCATGGCACAGTGTGATTTTTGACTAAATTATTGTGCCTTTTCTATTCTATTTTAGTCATCACTGTTCTCAACCTTTTTGTATTTAATGAATAAAAAATATTCTTTACTACTCATGAGTTATTGCCATTTTATTCTTTGATCTTAATTTAGCAAATTGTTACTATGTCATATTGTTATTGAAATCAGCTGACATAATGAAAATGTATATCATGGAGCCTTAGAGGCAGCAATTATGGAAATGGTTTGTATGCAAATCATTGAGTACACCAAAGGAAAACATGTCAAAAGACACTATTATACATAAAGTATGGTGTGTGTGTGTGTGTATATAAATGTATATAATAATCAATTTTGGTTGTCTGTGCTAGACTTTTTTTTTCAGTAGAAATATGTTTTCTTGAGTTAAAATTAAAATGGGTACAATGTAGAATTTATAGCAACAGCTTTTCTTATTTTTAAATCAAAGTATTTCATCAGGTAAGCAGGTTCAAGACTCCATACTGTGATTTAAATGTGCAGCCACTGAGTTCACAGTACATTACAGTACATTTTTTGCTGTATTCAACAAAAATCAGTGAAGCAACTATAGTAACTGCCAGTGGTAGATGGATGTAGTCAACTAAGTAAGTATCTAAAGTAGTAAGTATCTAAATATGAGATGAAGTGAATGCAATCCAGTGCTATGCAAGTCTGGACCATCCCTCATTTCTGGGAAATGGGTAAAGCAAATTATTGGCATATGTGTAAAGATACATAGAAATGTAGTATATAAGGCCATAAATATTTGGTGTGACCACCTTTTTCTTCAACACTGCCTGAACTCTCAGTGAAGCTTTCTTCTAATTTTAAGTCATTTCAGGAATAATTCTCCAGACCTATTGAAGGAAGCTCAAAGCTCTGCTTTGGATGTTGGCTGCCCTTTATTTCATTCTCTGTCAAGATGATCCCACACTGCTTCAATAATGTTGAGGTCTGATCTCTGGGGAGGCCAATCCCTGACCGATGGTGTGTGTGTGTGTGTGTTTTTTTTTTCTTCCTTTTTTCTATTCAGGTATGCTTTTACTGCATGTGTTTTACTACTGTGTGTGTGGGATCATGGTAATGGTGAAAAATGAAGCTGTTGCTAGTCAAACTCGTTATAGCTGACATTGTGTGGTGGATTTCTGTGTTTATAATTCTGAGTTTTGACAAGATCCTCAACACCACTGGCTAAAATGCAGCTCCAAACCAGGTCTCCACTGTGTTTCACAGATGGCTCTAGCCTCTCCTGACTTTTAAAAATTGATGATTTGGACCCAAAGTTTCAAATTTGAATTCATTACTCCATTTTAAGCTGTTGCCACTGATTATTAGTCCAGTTGTTGTGTAATTTGGTATAGTTCAGCCTTTTCTCCCCGTTTCCCTTCTTTAAGAATGGCTTTTAGACAGCCACCCCTCCATTTCTGATGAGGCTTCAGTGAACAGCAGATGGACCAGCTGAAGGGCCAGATATACTGTCAGTGGAAACTGCACTTTTTTTTTTGAAAAATGTTCATAATCGTTGTATTCAGATGGCAATAAGAGTAAAAAATGCGTCTTAGAGTCCTGATTTTTTTTTTTTTTTACAGCAATGATGATTTATAGCTTATATTGCTGAGAAAATGACATTTGATTACAAAAATTCAGTTAATAGCCTAGGAAAGAAGCATCTTCCCTTCACCACCTCAAGCAAAAGCAACAGAACTATTAATCATACTCTTTATTCAGAAGAGCTCAGACTGGATTTTAATGTTGATTATAATGTTTCTCATGTAGAGTAATGTTAGGTTTACATAGATTCTGGGTTTACTTTTTGAGGATTAAGAAAATGCAGTCGCTTTAGTTGCAGCCCCTTTTTCTAGAGACAAGATAACATTTGGTTTAATAACGCGCTAAAAAATTATGAACTTTACTATTATGTAAATCGGTGCTTAGCGATTCTTTATATAACCTACTCAAAAACGAAACAATTTATCAACGTTTGTTTTCTTAAATTAATGCAGATTTTTCAGTTAGGGAGTTTATTTTATTTAAACATTTTATCTGCTCCCGAGCCCGCAAACGCTGGCGAGCTACTGGTTGGACTCTCGCGAGATGTGAATCTGCGGAAATCGCACCCATGTTGAGAACAACCGTTCCATCAACGCGGGGACTGAACCCAGGTCGGTCTCCATGTCCCTCTCCTTTAGCGGTTACATCAGGGTGGTTAACTCGTAACTGTAGCTCGACCAGCTGAATGAAACCGCCCTTACCAGTGTGAAGAATGAATCATGGGACAGCGTTACTGTGGAAACGACGGTAACTGCTTTTGTTAACCTGGCATTTTAAGTACAGTTAGCTGACAAAAGCTAGTGGTTAGCAAACCGGCGGAATATATCCGATTATAGTAGCTAGATTGACAGTTTGTCTCATTGTCGGTAGCCAGTTCAGTGAGCTGGAAGAAAATGGTTTACGTGATGCTAATGGCTCACCCTCGCTGATGCAACTTCACTCGGTGATTGTCATTATACAATCAGCTCACTGAAAACCGCGAGTTAGCTGGCTTACTATTCTGGTGCAGCGGAACAGCGAGGTTGTTGGGCATATGTATAACCTTATATCACAGTTAGTCCCATGATGATGCTCCAGGATGGCGCTACACAGCTTCTCTGCCTCACAGCGAGCAGCGGGGTCCCTCTTTTCACAAGGGGAGCCTCAAAACAGCTGCCCTTCTCTGTCATAGGCTCTCTAAATGGTGTTCACATGTTCGGAGGTGGTCAGGGAGTAGTGTTGACCAGTTGTGAGACTGAAGGTGGAGGGAAGGTGGTGTGGAGAGTTTTCCAGGACAGTGTGATGCTCATCGCTGTGAGTGAAGGTGGACATGGTGGTGTGGGCAGCAGCAAAGAGGAGGTCCGTCTCCAGCGCCTCCTGGAGAATGTGTGGGGCTGCATGGTGCTGGTGTTGGGGCTGGATGAGCTGGTTAATCTCAGGAATGTTGAGAGGCTGAAGAGGGACCTCAGGTCCTGCTTCAGCCTCATTGATGAGCTGCTGGAGGACAGGCAAGAGGGTGTTCTGGGAAACCTTACACACTGTGCTGATTCACTGCTGCCCCCAAACCCCACTCTTCTTCAGGAGGCCGTGGATGGCTTTGCTCAGGCGGCAGACAGCGAGTTTGGTTGCCTCATTGTTCATGGACGAATAGCTGCGGCAACTGAAAAGTGGTGGCGCCTCGCTCCGCAGGAAGTTGTCCTGCTTTCTGCTTTGATACGGTCACTCTCGGCCTCTGGATCGGCTTCTTGTGATTACCCGATTTTCCTTCCTCAGGGTAGCCCCACCGTGGCCCACCGCCTTCTCCGCTTCCAGCTGCTGCCCGGAGCAGATGTGTGCGTGCTGTGCGGTCCAACCCCATCTCTACATGGAGCTGAGACTAGGCTCGTGGGTCGTTTTTGGTCTCCTCTGATGGAGAGCCTGAGAGACTGTCTGGCTGTTGGAGAGCGCTGCCTACCGGGATCCGTATCCCTGAGGCCTGATGTGCTGGCACTCCTCCTCATCAACCATGAAACACGTCGTGCAGTCTCTTGTGTGAGGACTTCCACTTATCATTACGATGCTCCTTTGCTCTCCAAGGCCCGCTGCTGGGAGCTACTGAAACTCTTTTATATCTTCAGCACATCACGCTACTTCACCCAGGAGGAGACTTTATGTGTCTCCCTGGAAGAAAAGGCTCAGAGATGCAACACTGAAGACTTTCCCCTTGGATTCTCCCACCAACCCCAACAATGTTATCTAGTTACAGATGAATGCAAAAGCTACGGACTTCAAACACCACAACACCAGCTGTTTCTGCTTATCTTACCATCTGTGCCCACATTTGCGCTGCGTACATTGGCTACACAGACTCTGTCTGATATAGTAGCAGCCACAGGGTTTTAATTAAATTAGTTACTTAAACCGTTTTCTTTTTAATCACAGGTGAATAGCTGTAGCAGTAATGTGACCTCACATTTTCTTCACTGCAAGCACATTACATGCTCACACAGATCTAGTATCATAATCATCAGCTTCCATGTTTTGCAAAGATAACAATGAATTGTGCGCTGGTAAGCAAATGTATGGTAAAAACAAGGAAACACTGTCCAAGCTCTTATAGTTTTTACTGAAACTTCTAATGCATGCAAATATGAAAACGCACTGAAATGTTAAATCAAATTGAGTTTTTGGTTTGCATCACTGTTGCACAACCGCCCTGGCTCTAGCTGGTTTTTACATCAGCAGGTAGCACTGTAACAATGTGTATTAAAAGAATAATGTGACGAGGTTACACTGGGTTTAAAAAAATGCCTGCTGTTTTATTGTTTTGGCATTTTGCCTGAGAGAAGGTGAAAATGTTTGTTTGCTTGTAAATATAGTTGGTTAATTTTTCTGGGTTTTAGCATCACTGAGTGAGTCATTTACATTGTTTTTAATCCCGATGCGGTGATTACAGTCTGAAAACTACTGGCTGAGAGATTCATCTCAAAACTCAGCAGATACAACAGAAAGTAAAAACCCTAAACCACTTCCCAAATGAAACTGTTTTTAGTATTATTTAAGTCGGCCAAAGCTGAGTCATAAAAATCAGTCACAAATGAAAAAGGTCCCACCTCACCCCTCTCAGAAACAGCTGATATTTTTGTGCAATAGCTTTAGTATATTGAATAAAGCCATGCACATTTTTTTCTCCATAGTACAAAGTATTTAAGGCCCTCAAAGTGTATATGGAGGCTTAAAATTGGACCCAGGGGGAAACAAGTACAGGAGCTAGTCACATGAAATTTTCTGGGCCAAAAAGCACCTTTAAGCTCCGTTTAAAAACTGCTGCCAGATCAGTTTTACATCCACTCAAAGGTCACAATCTAGTTAATCTAAAATCTTCTTAATGTTCAGAACACAGTTTCCGTAACAAAAACTGCACCAGTTTCGGCATCTGTGGTGTAGAGTTGAAGAAACAAACAGTAGCTGCAGTTTTTAATAGAGCTCAAATGCAATTTTAAAGCTCTCAAGATTTTATAGCTCCATCTCCTGCTATTAGGAACTTATGAGGGCTCAAAAATGCTGGGAAAATTAAGTACTTCGAGGGGATATAACTATGAAAATATTCATAGGATGAGATCAAATGTTTTGCATGATATCATTAAATATGCTTAAGTTATTGTGCAAAAACCTATTTTGATGGAGTCGGGGGTTTTTCATGTGTTATAACCCCCGCCAGGTGTAGGTTTATGTTTTTCACATTTTCAGACAGCTGTGAGACAACTTTCTCTTTGCGTTACAAAAACGTTTATTTTACAGGACTTAATGGTATAATAATGGTATAACAAATTGAGGAAACCTATTGCTCTCTCACGTTTCAGTGTGAAGACTCAGCTTTACTGAAACCCACTGAGGATCGGTAGCATGTAAGTGGTTTCTAATCCTCGTTTCTCATCCGATGCACTGCACGTCATACTCATTTTGCATTTAGTAGACACAGTCAGAGAAGGACCATCCAATTTTTAACCTGTGAAACAGGTTATAAGTACCAGTGTTACCAGGCCTGACCCCATTCCTTATGTTTGATCCCACTCCCAAGGGCCTGGAAACACTGTCGAGTATGAGAAACAGCAATGCCTCCTTCTGGAGATAATCTAGGAACAGAGATGTTGTGTAGCATTGTTCAGATTAGTCCTGTGGTAGGTAATGCAGATTTACCTCATTGTTTTGTATTAATGCACGGGGGGTGGAGTAAGTTTAACAAGGATGTAGTCAACACTGGAGGAGCTTTCACAACCATTTAATGCACATAAAGGAGCGCCTCAAGTCTCCTCCCAGATATCTTGTGACAAAGAGAAAAGCGCGGTGTAGTGTGAGCAGCAGCAGCCGGTTAGATTGTTAGAACATCTTCGGTGTGTTGTGCGTTTTAGACTGAGTAACCGGAGAACCGACGCTGATTGACATCCTCATAGTGCTTCGGATAACGGAGGAGAAAGGGTGGGATAACGGTGGTCACAGAAAGGGGAGGGATACGCTCGCTGGTTGCCGTCCTATGTATGCACCGCCTAAAAATAAAAAAGTCCCGGTGAAAAGTTTGGTTAGTGTAGTGCAGTCTTAGTTTTGTTACAATCCTCAGATTCTTGCGCAAATTTTGTCGAAGCTCCCTTTAACGCATGCGAAAGGTCCAAAGGTCTGCGCGCGGAGTCATTTTTAGGAGCGCGGTCACTCTTGCACAACTTTGATTTCACTCTTCTCTCCAGAGAAGCAACCGGAGTGGTGCAGGTCGCTGTGCAGGCTTTTAAAGTAGCTCGTCTGTTTTGAAAGGAAGTTAAGTAAAATGTCAGCCACTCGGATGCAGATGCTGACCTCCAGAAACGTCCGGTTTGTAAGCCGCGGGCGAAACGAGATATTAGCCGGTAGAAGTGGGGCGCAGCGGCCCGGCGGTGATCCCAGGACCCGCTCACTGACCTGTCCCCGTCTGTCCTCCTCCTCTCCCGGCAGAGCCTTATCGAGTCTGAGTGCGACGCGGCGTGGACTTCCCAAAGAAAAAATGTCCGAGAATGGGATAATGTCCCGGGCCAAAGTGCTGACCATCGACACCATGAACCCCACGGTGAAGAAGGTGGAGTACGCCGTGCGGGGGCCAATCGTGCAGCGCGCGGTGGAGCTGGAGAGGGAGCTCTCAGAGGTTTGTAAGACAGCGTCTAGACCCCTACTCCAATACTACTTTGTGTCTCATCTCTCACTAAAGACTAACTTCTGATCTGGGCATGTAAAATGAATGTAAAGCTATTTAAATGATGTACCCATTTTAATCGCATGGAACTTTAAATGTTAAGTTTCTCTGAAATCCTACAAAATAGTAGGTGATTCTGTAAAAGAGGTGCAGCAGGTTGGTGTCTATTTCTACTGAGCTTGAATTGCAGAACAGGTTTCCATTAATGCTTGTGCTCTCACCATTACCCTAAACTATCATCCCAAAACAAGTCTGTTTACATCTGGTAAACTCTGTACACACCCTGTTGTCAAAGTCTCAGATAAAAATACCATTTGCTTAACCTGATCATGTGTGACTGTTTGTGTACTAGTACAGTCCAGCTGATGTTCCCCATGTCATCATTTGTTTCTCTCTCTGTTGCTCCCAGTTTATTTGTAACTTGTTTTTAAGTTGGTCTTTATGACCCCTTGTTTCTAAATGGCAACTGCTTATGTAAAAACTTAGCAAGGAAAGTCCATAGTCTAATCCAGAGATGCTTTTCTGGATTCCTAGAAAAAAAATTGTGTTTTTACATTTAACTGTCCTCTTAAAATGGAGCTCTCTGGTCTTGTATACAGCACACACATTCCCTTCTTTCCAGCGAATTCCCACCTTTTGCCCCCCCCATCCCAAAGGACTGCTCAATCCCTTCCTCTCCTGTTGTCTTTGGTGATGTGGCAACCGGGTGTTACTGTGCTGAGTGCAGTCTGGTGTGAAAACTGTCCTCTCTTGAGTGGTTTGCTCAGTAAAGAATAAGTATGCGAACAGGTTTTTGCGCAGGTCAAATGCACGGCAACATCGGGCAGCAGGGTCCATAATGACAGTGGTAGCCCTTTAACCAGATGGTTCAATTACTCTGAAGGTACTATGTCCTGTTTACTGTGACTGATACTCATCCACAGATGATCACTCTCTATATGGGATTTTCCTCTCAGCTACAACAGTTGTATCAGGCACTCATTGATATTTAAATTGCAGCTGGATTCAGTCAGTAGAATCCAGTTAAGCCAGTTGAAAAATGAAGGTAAATGTATTTATCACATTTCTGCTGTTGACTGGGGAAGTGCGGCAGTCTGTTTGTTCACTAATTGCATATTGTTGCAGTCAGTCCTTTTCAAAAGTACAGCCACGAGACAGAAATGCACCACAGTTTGGGTTCCTGTCAGCTTATTCAGCATTTTTTTTTCCAACTCACCAAGTTGTGCTTCTACTTCCTGTTCTAAGTTTCAGCAGCACACCTATCTCTTCATTTTATGGAGACACCTACTTTTCCAAACTGGTTTGGATGGTGTTGGATTACTCTGGGAAACGAATCGGAATGGTATTCCCTCTTTTGTCTGGGAATTAAACGTGCACACACAAGAAGGCACGCGGTTCCCCTGGTTTGTAAATTTTATTTGCTTTCTTGTTCAGTACAGGTATTCCCTTGTTCATTTTACCAAATACAAAGTGTGCTTTTTTTTTCAGAGAGCACAGAAACAAGACAAACTGCACCAGCGTACTGTACCAGTGTGCATATGCAGTGATAAAGTCACACTGTAGTGTTTGTTTAATCTTAATGAGCAGCTAGCTCATAGTGAATGGGGCTGTTTGAATGAGTTGTCAGATATTTTTACTGTACCAGAGTGAAAGCAAATATGCAAATGCTCCAAATGTTTTCCGTTGTAGAATATGTGATGGTTTTTTATTTGACACGCATGGATGTGACCGCAGTCACAGCCTACTGGGAATATGCGTTGGAGCACCATTAGCTGAGCAAATCATAGAAACTAAAAGACATAAAAGTGCAAAGTGAATTTTCTTAACAGATTTTTGCTGTTTTGCATCATTGCAAAATTGATAATGGTGCAAAACCCTGCATTAGAAAGAAACACTGGCTCTCTTGCTGGACTGTCAGCATGGTTTTTTTTTTTTTTTTTTTTTTTTCTTTTTTTTTATGGGGTTT
>VUQJ01001870.1:0-12457 GCA_015108635.1 Andinoacara biseriatus | reverse complement strand
TCTTTGCCTTTGATTGTTCACTGTTGAGGCAAAACCATTTGGGTGCAATCACATACCCACTTACTGGAACAAACTGAAGCTTTCTTTTGACGCACTGCACAGCCTTACTGCGCACAGAAGTGCTAATGAAGGAAGTTTCCTCCTGCAAGGATTACATAATACGCATTTCACACTCTATGGATTTGAACTTTTTAAAAAAGAACTGAAATAGTTTTCTTTGTGATCAATGAAACTTGCAACAGACATGTTGCCACCTAATTGTACCTTCTTGCACTTTTCAGTCAAGTAACTCCTGTTGAACATGCTGCTTCTCTCCTCTGAGGTTAGTGCTATGCAAGGCCTGAAGGTGAAGCCAGGATCAATGGCACTGGACAAAGACCTGGTCAAGGCAGAGCAGGATATGCATCAGACTTCAGCAGTGCTCTTATTTATTCTAAGCTCATCATCACCACCATAACCCATAAATTATAAGAGTTTAATAATCAAGAGACCCACTGTTGCTCAGATTCCAATCTTTATTACACAGATGCACTTAAAAGACACGGCAAATGTTTCTGTTATCAGAAAGAGTAAAAGAAAGAAAAAAAAAAACGCTTCTTATAAAATATTTACAAAAAAACTGGATATGCACAGCATGTTCAGTAATGCTTTTATTTCATAAAGAAAAATAAATAGTCTTTCTTAAAACAAGAAATTTGAAAAAACTTTAACATGACAAAGAAACAAGCCACACAAAATATCAACTTTAGCAAGACAGTGAGGAGGAATTAGGGTTCTTGTGGTATCTGGAACAAGACTATGACCAAGACTGCTGTAATGTCTGTCATCAGCAACTCAGCTTTAAATTTCCTTGCATGGAAATAAACCATAAAGCAAATGAAATGCGCTGTGTCTGAAAAGCATCAGGTGGGCGAGAACTTAGTCCCTGTACCTAAAAAGATGGCTCACAAGAGTCAAAGTCAGAACTGAAACATTGGCTGCTTCGACTGTATACTCAAAAAGGTAGAAATTGTCTGAAATTATACTCATTTAAAGCACACAGATTTAGAACCTTTGCAGTCTGAGGTGAGCGGGGAAGGACAGAGCGAGCAACAAACAAAAGAGATTTTTCAAAGTGGTGCTGACAGTATAAAGAGATTCTTCCTTGCTGCACTCGAGTGGGGATGTTGTGGAGTAAAGTGTCAAAACATCTGATGATACACACTGTGCAGCGTACGGCACATGGTTAGGCAAAGCAAAGTGATGGCAAACTGTTATGATGGACGCTCTATGAGAAAATTCAATCAGTGGAAGACCTCTGATTTTCTTGTTGGGTAATGAAACAAACAAAAAAGCTTAAGAGCTACTTTTTATTTTAGTTTAAATGTATTTTCTTAAGTTTGTTTAAACAGTACTAGAGTCGGATTGGACTTTTTTTTTTTAAATTAGGAACACTTTTATACTTTAAGTTCATATTAATAGTGTTTTGGGGCTACAACTAAGGATCTTTATAGCTTTGTAAATTGATTCTACTTGACAGTGAAGAGTAAAAACGGTTAGCTACCACACAAAGTAATGAAAAGCAGTAAATAATCCTATTTGAGGAGCTAAAATGAGCAAAGATTTGGCTGAAAACAAAAACAAAAAAAAAATCTATTTGGGGTTTTTCTGTGTTTTGCCTTTTCACTCAAACCCTAACACTAATTTTTGAGCCTTTTTGATTTGCTGCACATGTAATTGTGACTGCATCTCTTCAATACTAGCATTTGTTTTCCTCTGCCTTTTATTGAGAAAACCATAATCCTAATCTATAATCCAGACATTAATGGAAACCTATTATAATAAACAGGGATGCCCTAGTTGAGAAAGTCATAATTGAAACCACTATTGAAAAAGACAATTTGGCCAATATCCAGTGAATTTGTTTTAGCACAAAACGATAATCAGACCGCTCTGCGCCATCCGATTTGCTGTTTGAGCCGATACTGACATTTGGCTGATCCACTGGTGCATCGCTAAAATAAATGTTGGAAATGACTTTTTAACTATTTTAGTTTCTTTGAAGTCTTCATCAGGTAAGTAATGTAATAAAATGTAATAACATGCATATTTCTCTCGACTATTTGCTTACTCTGGGTTTCCTGCTGGAAGATACGAAGAGATTCAACCTAATTTTAAGCATTTGGACTCAAACCTAAATCTTTATTCTGCCAAGGTAACTTTCCCTGCCATTTCTTTCTTTCTTTGTTTAAAAAAAAGAAAAGAAGATATTTTAAAAGATGCATTTTTTTGCATTCATGGGAGCACTAATCATTCCTTTTTGTACCGAATTGTCACTGTATTGCTTTTCAAATGATCCATGACAGATAACAGCACAAGTAAAGTTTTCATTGTGGAGCCATTTAGGCTCCACAGTGTTACATAACTGCAAAATTGTACAAATACATAAAAAAGTGTTATATTATGATAAAAAAATCATATTAACAAACATTCCTTTAGAACCTATAAATCAGTGAGCTCGATGAGAATCATAATAATTAGCAGGGCACATTTGAAAAAAAGAAAAAAAATCAGAAAATGATGATGCTATGGTTTTTATAGTGGTCAAAAAATACTTACAATGTGGAAAAGCCCTGCTTCTGTTCTGGATTTCTCTTGTGGTCTGATTCACAATCTGTCTCATCTATAAATTCTTCCTCTTTTATTCCTAGATGCACTTCTTTGTTATCTATCTTCATGCTCTTGCCTTCGCTTTTTTTCTCCCTCAGCGTGTTCACTCTCTCCTTAACCTCGCTCCTTTCCCTGCACTGAACCTGGACGTGATTTGTCCTATTAGCTTCCAGTTCCACAAACACACTCTTGTCCTTAGTCATATGCACCATGCTCTCCTTCTCCCCTTCGATGGAGCACTGGGACCTTTGGCCAGGGGTGAGATTCCGTGCAAAGGACATCCTCGGATGCTGCCTGGCAGGTGAAAAAAATTTCAAAACAGGAGAGCTGATTCTGGTGTTTACAGCTGTGTCTTTAGAGCTGGGGAATGGCGATTTACTGGTCCTTGCAGAGGACCAAACAGGAGTCTGTAATTTGTGGCCCATTCCTTCACTCTGATTTGTTCCTGATGCACCGTCGCTGGTTTCAGTTGAGGTGATGTGGAACGGCGTCCGACTGAGAGTCCTTCCTTCGTGAGTAGGTAGTCCTAGGCTCTGGCGCCATTTGATTGCCTCTGAGCGAGAATGAGCGCTGCTAGGACTCAAAATTGGTCTAACCCTCTTCACGTGTGAGGCAGCACTGTGGACATCACCTTTATCAGCATTGGGCCTCCTTTGCTCAGTTCTAGCTGCCCCTGCCCCATCTGCTGGCTCCAAAAGACTGAGACTGCAGGAGCGGACAGAGGGCAGATGTGATTGTGCACAGACCACAGAGACATCTGGAAGAACACTCTGTGGCATCTGAAGTGGTGCTCTGTTACGAGCTGGACTACTAATGGGAGACTGTTCAGAGAAAGGACTGATACTTTTGGTTGGAATCTCAGCCAGCTGATTTTCCTGTTCAATGTCTTTATCTTGAAGTGGGCTACAAATGTTGACCGTACCATTTCTCGACACGTCTCCATCTTTCATTTTCCCTGTGGTAGAAACTTTGGCCTTTTCAGCCAGAAACCTTCGGATCTCTTGCTCAATGCTGTCATCGCTGTCTACGGAGCTGCTATCTTCCTTTATCTGAGGTGCAGTTTCAGCAGTGTGCACAAATTGGGCATCCACACGCTCAGCCCCTTTCAGCATCTCCGTTTCACCTTCATACACTTCGTGCTTCTTACTTTTATTAACTTGCTTTTGTTGTGAAACGCTCTTTTTCCCCAACCCAGACTTGTCTTTCTTGTCATTCTTACTTTTCTGTACTTTTCTCAAAGCACTACACTTGGAAAGAGGATCAATTTTTAACTTTTTGGTCTGTAAAGCATTTCCTACCAGCGGGTCTTCATCCTTGAGGCACTTCCTTGATTTCTGCTTTAAGTCCCTCATCTTTTTCTTTGACTTCTTTTTTGTCTTCAGAAGGTCTTTTATCGCAGTGTCTAGGTCCTCATCACTGTCAAGTGAGCTGCTTTTGTCTCCACTTTGGTCTGTCTTGGATAATCCAGTGACAGGGTGCGTTTGACTTCTCTGGGGCGATGCCAAGGACTTTGATTCTTTTGTATGGTCCGTTAAAGGCTTAGAGGTGGTTTCTTTAACATCGTCCTCCGTCCCTGCCATTGCGGAAACAAAAATGTTTTTCTCTCTGTGTTTTTTTCTTTGTTTTAAAGATAATCGTGATGGTTTTGTTTCGATTGCTGATTCTCTTGCTTTTACTTTCTCTGCTTCATTTGCACTGTGAGCGTCCTGAATCACAGCAGAGCTGGGGGGCTGTTGGTGCATTTGGGCCTTCTGAGCTAGAAATTTCCTGATTTCTTGCTCAATCCCATCTTCACTATCAACGGAGCTGTCGTTGCTTTCTTCACAGGGACAGTTTTCAGGAAGAGAAGACTGGAAGGAGGATTCAGTGGAGGCACAGCTGCTAAGGCCAACACTATGATGGAAGGCCCCAGGCATAACAGTCTTTGAAATGTCCAGTATTGCCTCAGCACACATAAGCTCTGCAGTTGTATTGACCTTTGGAGGGACGGGAGCTGATTGCTCCCTCAAACTCTCTACTTTAAATGGCATGAATCCGTTTCCTTTACTTTTCAAGCTGTCTGAAAGTGTAGTTTTGGGTGTGGAAACAGAGGAAATAGGTTGAAAAGTCTTCACTTCTTTTTCTGTGCTGCTCATTTTTTTCCTCAGCTTGTGTTTCTTCATGTTCTCCGTGCTTGTACTTGCAACATTATGTATTAATGGCTTACTGAAGGGTTTCTGCTTGTGTAGGAATGGCTTCGGGACACTCTTTTCCTTGAGTTGTTCAAGCTGGTAGCAGCGAATTGCTTCTTCAATCCCGTCATCACTACTAGAGTCCGACTCCTCCTTGAACGCATGTGGATGGAAAGCTTCTGTTGTGGTCTGCTGCTCCTTCTCCAGCTGGTATCTCTGAATGGCCTCCTCAATGCCGTCATCACTGCTGGAATCATTTGATTCCTCCATCTTAACTGTGACTGGGTATTTGACAGTTTTGTTGAAGGGGCTGACTGGTTTGGCGGGATTTTTAACCTGCTCTTTTGAACAGGCTAAACTTTTGGTTGTGCTTTGATTTGAACAAAAGTTCTTAACTATATTTTCATTTAGGAGCGCCTTGTTTTTAAGATGCTTTTTTATAGGTATGATAGCTGGTAATGTGGGGGTCTCGGCTTTGATGCTTTTTGGAAAATGGCTACCAGCGATCACGAACGTATCACTGTCATCGTTCTTTTTGGACACCTCGGGGATGGATGGATGTTTTCTAGGAATTTTGGATGATGGGAGAAAAGTCGAGCACGGTTCCGACTTGCGTTTATTATCATCCTTTTCTTTCAGGTATTCCAGTATTGCTTCCTCAATTCCTCTGTCCACAGAATCATCACTATCTGTGCCACTGTTTTCATGGTTGTTTGGGGAGGAAACATCCGCATGCGGGTTTTCAGTGGGGCTTTTAATTTTGGACTTGGCTCCCACGTAAGAACCTGCTGCGGCCTTGCAAACTTGGGGATGACCTTCCTGTCCTGATAGCACATTTCCCTCGATCTCGTCGCCCATCTCGAGTGAGGACTGGGTGCTCCTAAGACTCTCTATGATCATCTGGACCTTGTCTGAGATAGGTGAGCCTCTGGTGGACAACTCTGTGCCAGAGTCATTGAAGCAAACT
Source organism: Andinoacara biseriatus (assembly GCA_015108635.1). NCBI lineage: Eukaryota > Metazoa > Chordata > Actinopteri > Cichliformes > Cichlidae > Andinoacara > Andinoacara biseriatus. The sequence continues at coordinate 6,670 of VUQJ01001870.1, read as the reverse complement.
GGAGGGCTATAGCCTCCAGGTGGTCCACATGCTCTCCATTCTGTTTGCGTCACTGCGACAGGAGGTACATTCATCAAGTACATTCTAGTGAAGTATGGTGAGGTCTTCGACCATTGGAGTGCAGCTGCCTCCGTACAGTTACATTGTTTTATCTGTAATAAAAAAGAGAAAAAAAAATTACTTAAGTGATGACTTAAGTTGACATTTTGACTTCATCTTATCAAACTGCTCTTACTCAAATCTTATAGTCTGTAAGAATTGTAAATCAGGACCTTTATGCCCAATATTGCTATCTGACTTATGTAGATAGGTGCATTTTTGTTACACTGAGGAAAAAGATTCAGCTTTATTACAACTTCAATACATAAACACAGATAACCTCAGATCACTGAAGTAGGGCCAAACCACGAGGGCACGCCAGCGTGCTCATGACAGGATTAACCTGCAAGGGGCCAAATGGTCCTGGACTGAATCATCTGGAGGGTCTTCTGTGATCGGTTGTTACTTTATGAGATAAAGTAGGGGCCAGATTGCCATGGTTATTACATTTGTAGGGCTATGAATTACTCTTTAGCTGTAACCAAGTAAACACTCACCATCTAAGGTGGATGGAAGCAGACTAGGCCTCCTTGAAAACACCCAACACTTTTTTTCCATTGTTAACCTCCCCTCGACATGTAACATTAACACAGAAAAAAATGTAATCAATTAGTACGCTTTAACACTCTCTTATCTTAACTCTTGTGACACTTTATTATTGAGATTAAGCTTGAGCCAGTGTGCTGACCAAAAATTTGATACTTTGTTGTAGATTCATTTCTTTTAATAGACACAGAGCTGAAAAGCATTTTGAGCTATTTAGAATGTGCTTCTAATAATATATAGATTAGACCTGTACAGGGTGTATCCTGGCTCTCGTCCTACGATAGCTGGGATAGGCTCCAGATTTTTTAAATATACAAATATTTTAAAAATATTTATTAATACAAAGAATTTATTTTGTTTTGAATTTTTACAACCCACATCCCTCCCCCCCTTCGAGGCGCATACCACATACCACAGTTCAGAGGTTTCTGAAAGTAATTTAGTCTACCCATCAACCGCAAAGCTCTTCAAAAGCAAACAAAAAGATCCCAACAAAGCCGAGTCTACAGCTGACCCATTAAGCTGCTGCGTAGCCTTTTAAAATACCTTAAGCATCATCTGTTGCCTCACAGCAAAACAACCCAATTGCAGCAGAATAGTGTCCCTTCAGCTCATCCAGTCTTCCACCAATCTGAGTGCCCTGTTCATCTGTTTTAACAATTGAAAAATTAAAAACTTAAATATTTTAAAAAAGGTTTTACTTGACACCTGTCTACAAGACTGGCTGCAAAGATAAAATCTGATTAAACCTCCAGAAGCCACGATTCAATCAGAGAATCCAAAGTGTGTGTAGAAAGGATTGCACCTGTGTTTTTAATACTAACGTGCCCCCTAATTAAATTAACAACATGAAAATATTGCCTATATCCAAAGGATGCAATTTATTTTCTAGTTCCAGGTCTCAGTGGTTAGCACTCCCACCAAGGACAAATTTCAGACAAATTTCCCTCCTCTGATATTTTGTTCATGGTGGTAAAGCACTTCAAAAAGTGCATCCTAAAAATGAAAAACAGACTGGTAAAGCTGATTTGTGTTTTCAAATGGCTATGAAGTGCAAATAAACTGCAGTTCCTCATATGTCCACTTGAGGCTAGATCAAAACGGAAGTCATGCCACCCTTGTGGCATGTACATTTTTATAAGTCATCGGTATTAAGGATCAAAGTTACACACAATTAGGCTGTGCCAGCTTTGAGAGACAAGCGGATGTCATTTTGTTTTGTTTAGGCTGAATTGTACAAAGACACTGCAAGGAGTCAACTGTTGAATTTGTCTGGTGTGTACTTTTTGTTTTGGATACTGCGGCGAATTTGAGATGCATCTTGCTAATTAAGCAACTCCCTTGCCTGCTGTTCCTGATATGAACTTATTGTAGCTGTTAGTGCAGGTATAATTAGAGTAAAGTTATGATCTGATGCAAACATCCGAGAGCACAGAAAACTATCACACTACTCAAAAAAATAAATAAAAATGTCCTGGTTCCGCAGTTATAGGATTGTAGTGTGGCCCTTATAACTAACGCAATATCCAGAGTTACATGTAGCAGTGTGCCCTCCGCATATCAACCTGCTGGAGGAGTCGCTGTGTCCGAGCCTAACCTGCTTGCACCAACTGGAAATACTGCCCTTCCAGCTCAGTATGCAGCCTACCGGTGGATATAGCCAGCCCCTGTATAGCCCGGCTACGAGACTATATGCCTTTTAACCATCCCGATGAATGCGTACAACCGGCTGAACAGTGCAAGTAGAAAGTGCAAGTACCACTACGTTACCAGAACGGGTCACTAAAGACGCGCCACTGGGGAAAAAAAAGCATATAAACCGATTCAAATCCGCCTCACACCGTAGACCTATGTCAACTTTGTTTCATGTATTATGTATACAAAGAAACTTTTGTCAGACATACCAACATTTCATGAGCAGAATTTTCTCCATTACATAACTAAACGCGTCGTCGCCTGTATTTTCACTCCGGGGCGGTTTCCTGCTTGCAGCATACCAACCCCGGCTGTCCCCGTAACCCAGTAGCGGCGCGGACTGCACAGCTGCCCGGCTTGCATCGTTAGGAGACTCCGCAGAGCAACCATGTTTCTTCGCACCGGCCACGGTTGTCACAACCTTCGGCACTCGGTACATAACGCCGCTGAACGTAAGTAATGTCAGTCAGTGCGTTTATACAGAGCCAGAAAAGCGACATTTTGGGGCGAAATGAACGAAACGCTCAGAAACACTGGACGGTTAAAGCAAGGCTACTCGGTTACTTGAAAGACACTGGCGGGCCTCCCGGCTGCTGCAGCCCCGGCATTTTCTCCGGCAAAGAAAGCCTTTGTATTGAGCCGCTGCGTACACTCCTAGCCTCGGCTATCTTCACACAAACGGAGCCACACGGCAGATAATGTTCAAGTTTTACTCACCTGAATATGACACAAAAAGAGAGTTACAGCGACAATATACACGTTGCTGCGTTGCTTTAAGATGCTCGGAAAGCCGTCGCGGAGCTATTTCGGTGTCCGTCAGCAGCTAACACCCCGCCTGAAGCTTCTCGCCGACGAATCCCCCTCCGCTCCGACTGCCGGGCGGACGAGCTTCCTTAAACCGGAGTCCAACCAACCATGCACCCATTCAAATATGGTATCAGCTCTTCTCCCGGAAAATGTTTGCGGTTACATTTTATAGCTTGCTTTTTTTTTTTTGATATATATCAAGCTACAAAACCCATCGGCAGGTATAATAATAATGCTGTTTTTAAACACTTGAACTGCATGACCCTAAAGGAAATCTACAGTACGCCTTCAAAGTTTTATCTCCTCAGACAACTCCCCGTTTATGCCCCGCACTGATATCAGCTCCAGTTTTGAGGGTTGTAGATTACAATTTTTAATAGTTTTTATTTATTTTACTTTACATCTACTTCATAATTTAGATTTTTTAAAACTGTAATATCTGTTGTACACCTCTTAATACTTTTTACATTCTTAATACTTTTTACATAAAAAAGGAGGTGAACATCTTATAAATTTCATCTGTTTGTATGAAAACCTATACAAAATGTTTATTCAGTGAACCTGATGTGCCTCTGGGCTTCTTGATTATTGGTTTGAAATTGTTTTGTGTATATAATGTTGGAAATGCCCACGTCTTTTTTTGTAATTTATCGTTTTGAACCTTTAATTTCTCGTTCGTCACTGCCTATTAACACATTATTCCTACAAACAGAACAAACCCAAACACAGAAACCAAACAGTATTACACATCTTTTTTGTTTTGTTTTTGTTGGGCAATGAGCAAATCAGTTTTAGATCCAAACAAGTCATCGTCACATTTTATTGATTTTTTTGTTGTGTTTTACTTTATCAGTAAAAAAACATAATCACAAACAGTGCTAAATAGCTAAAAACTATTTGGTCGATTATGCAAGATTCACATGAACATAAACTGGGATGCATCGCTGTGAGAGTAACTCACTGAAACTCTGTTGATCTGATGGGATTTACCAGTACAGAACTATAAAATTACATTAAAAAGCCATATTTATACATATTTATAAAACCAAACATTAAAAAAATAGGAATAATTACCTCTCTAGATACTGACTAAAAGGTTTTCTGTGAAAGAGTACTGTCACGATATGATTCCAATTTTTATTTTTCTTGACACATCACCAAAGCCACCTTGTGTTTTAGAATAAATGATGGAATCGGAATCGTCTCTTCAGAAGGAACATAAAGAAAGACTGGGAGGACATTGCATCAATAAAAAGGGTTATTTGGAGCTCATCTCCCACTCAGCTATATCTACACCAATTTAAGCTCCTGTACAATGTTTAGACTTCCAGAAAATCACGATGATCCCTTCCTGAAGTTCATACTGTCTCATTACAGGAATGCTAATGTTCTATAATTTTAGGTGGGATGGTGCAATGTGGCTTTCTTTCCAGTTCTGATTCCAGGAAGAAGTTAATTAATTCATCGAATCCTCTGGGCATTTCCCCTCTGCAAGTAAGCACAATGCATTTTTTGGCATTGAGCTGGCCAAGCCCAAAACCTAAACATAATAAGGTCACAATAAATAGTGACAACTGATAAATAAAGCTATAAATCTTCTCATTTGACAGGCTGATGCCTTTACAGTTTTTGAATTGTATTTACTAACATTTTGCCAAAGCAGTTGAATATGTGAGTCGACTAATGATTCACATTGTAAATCATATATTGCAAATATATGTCACTTTTTTTAGGTATATATGATTGTAAAAAGTTTCAATTATCTGTTTTAGAGATCATTTGCTTAGCAGTTTTCAGCTTTACTTCCCATGACACGGTAATATTGAGCTTGATCTAAAACACTGTGCAATATTTTTTGATTGATTTACTTTAATAAATGCAATGAAGATTACTTCCTGCAGCACTTAAATGTTGAATGTATGCATTCCTATGTAGCTTGTGCTGGTTGTAGATTGCAGTGCTGTTTCTGATGCTTCCTTCGCCTCACCTCCAGACGTGAATTGTATAACAGTAATATTCCACACAGTAAGAAATTATTCCTAAATTGGTTGCATTTCACATTTGGCTTTTTACTAGATGTTCCTAATAAAGAATATTACCATCTATCATTGATTGTTTTCTCTGCACTTTCCACCTCATCCTCATCTTGTGCCTTGGTTTGCAGCTAGGGCCAAGTTTGATTATTCCCTGTCATTCAGTATTGAAAATTTTAAGAGCAGTTTTCCTGAAGATATGAAAAATGCATCTAAATGGGTCAAGATCATAGTCACTGCTATACCTAAAGTCTTAGAAGTGCACATTTTAATCCGCATAAACAACTGTTTAAACGCTGGAGTTTCTTGTGACAAGTACAGTTTTCATTCTATTTTGCACTGAAAACTGTGCACAAAAGCTAGCTCGTGTATCAAATTTTACAGTTTGTCTTTGTAATCTACTGGTGATAAAAACTATTATTTTGTAATTGTATTCAAATGGTAAAAATAATAGATCACAAACCCAAATAAAAGAAAGAACAATACAGTAAGCATAAACTACATGGCATTAAAATTGAGAAATACAAGAAATAAAAGCAGCTCAATAAAATAAGTAGGGGTTCTCTAATAAAAGTACATCTTAAAAAGAGATATAAAAGAAGTCACTGGCCTGATTTCCTCTGACAGTTCATTCCATAATATTTAATTTTTGGTCTTTGTGCTCAGGTCTCAAACTTTGTACAGGCTCATACGCAATTACAAGCTCTAAAACATTCTGGAAATCACTGCAGTGAGGCCAAAGCAGCCATGAAGCCTGCCAGCTTAGTTCTACACAACTTGTAACCATTTAATTGATATTTTATCAAGGCAGGTGAAGTTGGAAGCCTCAGGGAGATGGAAGCATGCACAATGGTGTCACTGACTTTAAGAGAGCTCATTTGGTGATTATAAATAAATTGAGGTGCCTACTGATTGAGTATGAAAAGTCAGAATAATCTTTACAACTGTTTCCGTGATACTAATGGGAATTAGATTAGGTTACAGTTAGAGGTTAGATCAATACATCAATACAGTCTTGTGAGGGTGCATTTTATATATAATTAATAGTAATAACCTGTTCATACAGTCATGTAGACACTATTATGTAACTTTTGTACAAACTGTACCACATTCTCTCTCTTTTTTTGACTGTTTAAGCACTTCTGGTTAGATGCAAACTGGATTTCACTGATTTTTACTTGTGACATATGCAATAACAACAAATTAAATCTAATCTAATGCACTTGAACATTTGCTACATTTGCTGCCATTGGATAATCTTTATCAGTATGTCTCACCAGAAGATGCATTTTCATGTTAATTTAGTAAGGTTTGAAACTTGTGACTGCCCTATTGCCCATTATCAGTCAGAAACTTTTATGTAAAAAGAAGCACATTTGAAGCTTATAATTGAGGATTATTTTCATCATTAAAGAACCAAAGGCTTGTGGGACACTGGGAAAATAGAGTACAAAGAGACATCATATTGTAGTTGTACAATTCACACATAA
>VUQJ01001868.1:12704-34839 GCA_015108635.1 Andinoacara biseriatus | reverse complement strand
CCGTTTTTTTTTTTTTTTGTATGAGGAAGCTATTTTCTCCCAGGTACATTCCAATAGAGCCAGACTAAATGCATAATTTAACATTTATTGGAAGTGACAGGAAACCAATGTCCTATCTCTGTGAATTCGCAATATTTACTTATGACAATTCATCAACTTGGGGACATACAAAATCAAACCAGCAATTTGCCTGTCAAACAGCTCTCATAAATAAAACCAGTCTGTAAGCAGAGTTTACAGACTACTGACAGGGCCATTTCAAATAAGCTTTAAATTTATGATCTGTTGCTATTTATCACAGAGAAAAAGTCCAGAAGTGTGTGTGTGTGTGTGTGTGTGTGTGTGCGCGCAAAGGGAAACCAGCGGAAACTTGGTTCAACCCAATATTTGCTTGTGTAATTCGGTCAAATATTAAAAAAGACTAAATTGCTTCCCTGTCCACAGAGCTCTGCTGGCAGGCTACAAGAGTGTGTGAAAGCACACACAGCAGGCTCTGTTGCATCCACAAGAAGACAGAACTGAGACAGGCGCAGGATTGAAAAATGACACAGTGAGTTTGACTGTGACAGCGACCACAGAACGTGGGGGATTATTTTGAAAGCATAACGACACTGTCCTCAGCCTTCAGTTTTTCACTCCAACAACCTCAATTATCAAATTGCTTTGGCTGTAAAGAGTAACCTGGCACCGGCCGTCTAATAATGTCTCTAAACATTCATTCCTAGCGTCACAGTGACCTAAAGCTGTGTTTTATTTGAGCTGACGTTTGAAAAATGACTCGTCTGTCAGTGCAGGAAGAAGGTGTTGTGATAAACAGAGCCGAGCAATTTGTTAAAAACCTAGAACTCCTTCTCTGGTTTAGGAGGTGACTCAGTGACGTATGACGCTGCTGTGGGGGACATGCTAATGCAGACGAGGGCTGTTAAAGCAAGACGACCCCTATAATAATACAATTATTTGAGGTCAGGAGTTAATTATTGTTCAGTGCAGTTGAGCTTGGAGGGTTCAGAGAGAACAGAACCTTACTTAAAGTCATTCAGAACAGCATCAGCTAATAGTTCAGTGACCATTCAAAACAGGCCTGTTTGGAATTGTGTGGTCTCCAGTATTCCAGTTTGCAGGTTTCTCGATCAATCACTGACCACCTATTCATCCGACCTACTTCACAGCCAACACTGAGTGTACACTGTTATCAAAATGCTACCATTAATGTAAAGTGTGGTATGGCTCTGGGTATAACAGTCTAGGCGTGCATCATGGAATAAATATAACTTCATTTACCCAAACAAAATATCAAATGCTTGCTGCTGCTCCTAATAACAATAATATTTGTAGTATAATGCCTAAGTGTCCTGGTGTAATAAGCCAGTGCTCACCACGTACCACATTGCTGCACATCTAAAACATTCCCATACTTTATATGTTCATGAGCACTGTCTTTTTTCCTTTTGTTTTCCAGCTGGCTGTTTGGGGGATTGATGGGGAACAGCCATCATTGCAACACTATTGCAACCATTTAGATGAATTATATTAATGAGTTGAACCAGTACCTACAGTCCCTAACTGCTCTTTGTAGTATAGCAAACATATACAGAGACTCCTTTATTTATTATGGAAATGTAGCATCTCAGTGAATAAAAAAAAGCAAGACTGGCAATTATATTATATATATTGTAGCATTTAAACTATGGTTGCAAACAGAATTTTACAGCACAGACAATTTATTTTAAATTAAAACATGCTCTGCCTAAAAGTTGTTGTGGCATTTTGGCTTGTTATTTGTGATTTATCGTCTTTGTGTGTGACTTTGCTTGGAACAAATAAAGTGAAATGTTATTTCTGAGGTACTGAATTGAAGAGAGATATTTATGTAATCCAGACATGAAATTAATTTGCCTTGTCCTTACTATAAACTATTTTTTCTGCTTGCAATTAACACACGGTTTCAGCCTCATATTAATATACAAAGTTTATCTGACTACAAACCTCTACTCATGGTACTGCACCTTTTTCACCAGCAGGCAGTGCTAAGTCCATATCACTGGAACATGCTTAGGCAAGAAAATAGTTGAACAAGAGAGAGAGTGTCTCACACACGTGTGTGTGTGTGTGTGTGTTAGAGTGTGTTATGGGGGTGCTGGGGAGTGTCAAAGCCTGCTGCTCTGGGGGTTGAAATGTCTCCTGTGTGTATACATTGGAGCTCAGATTCCCAGCACAACCTCAAGGGTTTGCAGGGGGTCAGAGGGATCAATTGCTCTCGTAACTTAAAACCTTAAAGAGTAAGTAATTCCTCAACAATGAGGAAGGGGGTGGCCTTGTGCATGCAGCTCACTATATATGTGTACACATAGGTATGCATGAGCATGTGTGTATGTGTGTGTAATGTGTAGCTGGCACAGGTGTGTGAGGCAGAGCTTGCAGGGAAGGCAGGAGGAGACAGTCTGCCGGGCTATATCTAATCTCGTCATCATCAAAGACCCCCACTTTACCTCCTCACTTTCTCCTTCCCCTTGGTTCCCTCCAGCTCAGACTGAGCCCAAACAAACCATCAGGGGGGATTATTATGAGGAAGAAAATAGAAAAGGCTTAGCTGGCAGATTTTCTAAAGTGCTTGGATGGCTCTTTGTTTTGTTTAATCCAGGTAACTGACAGAATTTGATGATGACTGCCTTGCTTTGGTTTAAGTCCCTGTGTGTCCTGACTTTGGGCTATCCATACTGACGCCATGTTATGTTGTGTTTAGGAATGTGGGCCTGATGCAGAGAGGATGCTTCAGAGGAGAATGCTGGGCCACATGTTGACTCTATTATCATGTTTATGTCTGACTCTCTAATGGGCTGAGTTTTGTCTTCTCATGTCTATTCACAGTTAGGATGCTTTAGTCAGCTCTATAAACAAACAAAGAACAATCAAACAAAGCTTTTAAGAATATTTAACAACGGGGTCTTTGATTCTTTTGATATGTGCTAAAGTTGTATTAATGTGTCACGACTTTACCCGGCCAATTCGTTTAGATACAAAGCACCTGCGTACATTCTCAGTGCTTCTTCATTTATGGTCATGTATGGTGGATTGAGTATGAATAACCCAACATTGTAAAAGTTATGGGGAATCTGACTCACATATTAAGAGATTTTGAAACACTGAGGAACATCAGCAAATGCATGGAATGCTGCAAAGAGCACAAAGCTGACACAATCAAATTGCTGCTATTGTTTTTTACAGCTGTGTCACGTTTCTCCCTTTCAGGACAGATGGAAAGTATTCAACAATCGTCTCTATTCAGTCCAAACCCGTAATGGTCCTGCTGCTGAAGCTCAGTGAGATGGACTGAGTCAGTGACAACACTATTGAGAAAGGTCTACAGCCTGCCTAAAACCAATGTCATTTATGCATTCAAAGCCATGATAAGGTACTGCAATAATCAATTTCATATGAAAACAAACGTGAAAGGCGGCACGGTCATGTTTCACTAAAACAAAACTTGGACAACGCAGGGAAAAAAAAAAAAAAGAATAAACAAAAAGCAATGTTGCCAGTTGAGGTGCATGTGATATTAAGCAACACAGATAAACAGAGCTGGAAAGAGGAAAGAGACTAAAGTTAACACAGTATAAAACATCACATTTAAAATATTGTTGTGCAAAAGATTTATTGATATTCTTTGGGGAGTATTACTAAGCACGTTTTGTGATTTCTGAAACATATTTTTGAATTATAAGATCATCTCTTACAGTCATGTTTACTGGAGTCCGGTCAACTCGCTTTGGTTTAACAGTATTACTGCGATGTATACACCAACTGACTCACACACCTTTGATTTAAACTGTGTTCAGTAAAAGCTGGAAAATCACTGGCTTACATAATGTACATCTCCTTCCAACATCACCATTAGCAAGCATGCCTTACCTGGCATCCGTTGTCATGGTCATTATTATAAACCTGATTTTTTTTGCCGCATCAAGCAGCACTGAGAACATCTGAAAATTCCCCCAAAGGTACATGTGACATGACTTGTGATGTGGCAAAGATGTAATTTCATATCGTGTTGCAGAATATTAAACGCAAAATATAAATAAATTAAAGAAAGTGACACCACAACTTTCCTTCAGGATATTATATGTCACTGAATTTATGCAGACACTTTTAAAAAAAAAAGGGGGGGTCTCGTGTTCAAATTTGGTTTCAGAGACAGTCAACACAAAGAAAAAGAGATATTCCATAAAGACAGAAAGCAGCTGAGTGATTTAAATAAAGCCAAATAATTCAAGGAATGCCAGGAAAGTGTACACCTGGGAAACGGAGACTTATAATGGGTGTCAGATTCTCACAGTACTGGGATACTCAAACCTACTGGAGTCTTTACTTCTAAGACAGCAAACAAACTCATCTCTTGATCCAAAAAAATAAATAAATAAATAAAAATCTTAGAAAAACAGCATCATCTGCTTTAGTTTCACTTTGTGCATTTAGTATCAATATGAAATGACAACAAATAATGAATACCCCATGACTTATTTCCACACTTTTTTCTGTAACAAAAGGCTCACTTGTCTTCCTGTAAAGCTGTCATTTGCTTAAACAGATGAGTACACATCTGTTGTAGTTTCATGGTTCAGATTTTAGTGTTAGAGCGGTGAATGCAGTCTGCTGTCATTAGTATTGGGAAATCACAACATTTGCCTAATGATGATGCCTTAAGACAGTATTTTAAGTGTCCACAGCTGCCGCTTTTTCATCTTTAACAATCGCGTCTACTAAATAGCAACATCTACCTCATGACATGGAGCTTGTCATACATCTGTAAAACTGCTTTTAACCACTTTTAGCTCATTATTTTTATTTTCGTCAGCCCTTCCAAAACCTTTTGTTGCGTGCCGTAAAACAAAATCATGATCCTGCTCAGGGCTGACAGCAGATGCCTCAAAATTCAATTTGCCTGGCTTTCATGGGAAAACAGTGCAGAGATTAGGCCAACTGGTAAAGAGACCATTTAGCAGCACTGTTCATCTGAGCGTGATCCCTGCAAATCGCTCGGCATAGACTTGGCTTAGGCTCTGTATGTGAGCAAGTTTCTGAGCATACTTTTGCAACATGATGAGAGCTGAAATATAATATGAATGATGATAAATATGAAATAAAGATGAAAATTACTGATACACACACTCGGAATAATGTGGCAAAAATGAGGTGCTACATAACTTGAGTTAATCTCATATATAATATGATTTTTCTTTTTTTTTTTCCTTTTGTGAATATTATTTTTCACTGAGCTGGCTTTTGGGCTCTTTAAAATGCCTGCGATAAATGTTTTACCTTTTTTTTGACCGCCAATTACTTTTGCTTCAAGAAAAGCTGTGGGGGGAAAAAAAAGTCCATACTTGTGCACCACATTCCCTAAACAACCCATAAATGTCATGTAACATCTGCTGCTGTGGCTGTACACCATCTGTATATGATCCGTTAAGCACAAAAAGAAATCTGCAAATTCATTCCAGTTTTATCTGAATGAAAACACCCGCAAGCTATTAAACATATCTCTAACAATTATTTCAACTTTGATCTCCGACTCTGACCTTTGCAACTTTGCTGATCCTTTTTAAAATCCCAGTATAATTCAAGGTGATGATGTTTTTATTTCATGTTCACAACAGTTTAGTTTTGTTTAGTTCAGAGCATCTCAACAACATAAAAAAATTCTAAGCAAACCAGGCTCTTGAAATTCAAACTAAATGTTATGAAAATAGACAAGCATACCATTTCACTGTAAAGTTTTCGCAGGGAAGAGCCCCTCTGAGAACACAACATCATTCTAAGAGCTGGCTGATGTGCTTTGAAACACTTTTCAGTGTTTCAAAGAAAACACTGTGCGGAGGAGCCAATTTTGGAATACCAATACTCAAGGCGCAGCGGGGAGCCAAGCACTATTTTCTACACCCAATTTGACAATTTTAGAGTGACCTTCCCCATTTAAACTCAAGAAGGGTAGCATGCTGCAGAGAGTGATGAGGTGAGCGGTGAAACGGAGATCACAGCACCCAAAAACCCCTATGAGGTAAAAGATTCCCCTCACCAAACCCCACCCTGCAAACACTGGCCCTCTTATTAGTCAATCAAACCTTTCTTGAATCGACTTGAAAGGAGCTACATTTCCTTTTTCATTGTGTTGATTTTTGAGTACGGGAGGAAAAAAAAGTCTCAGAGGACCACTGTATTTGTCAACTTTGATGTTTTCTTTCTATTTTTGTGAAGCTTCAATGGGAATCTAGGAGGGTAAGTTAGTGGGAGAGTTATGCATGTCTTGAAGGGCACCCACATCTGTTGTGCATTAGGTGCCGGCCGTCAACATTGTTACTGGGGACCTAATTTAATATTTTCTCTGTTTTGATCTTCCACCTTTAATCACTGGCTCTTGGGAGGATCAGCTTTCCCCAGAAATTGTTTGAGAGCCGAAAGAAAATGTTATTGCAGCATGTTTATGGAATCATACATGGGAAGAGGCGACCTGCACAAAAAATACCGGCTATGTGAGGCTGTATGGAGACAGAAAAGGATAGCTGAGCTGGGGAGATGTGGGTGAAAACCGCGACATAACTGTAAGCAGTCAGGACATTCCAAGCTCACATTTTCAATTTCTATAAAAGCTGCTTCACTGAGATGGTCGGAGATGATATCTGCAACGTGATGGAGACAGCAGTGGGGGTGGGAGGGTGGGGAGGGGAGCAGAGGGCAGCCACCACAGGATGGGTTTGGGTTTCTTTTGAATAAGCAGCAGCGCCTTTATTAAACCACCATTTCTAATATCAATGTAAGAGAACATAACAAAAACCTGGTTGTGCAGAGCTGCAGCAAATGGGCTCATGTTTGCCTCAGGCTGATGGCTGCAGACATCGGGTACAACTTAAAGCCCTGACTCCCCTCGGGATACGTAAAGTGGTTCTTCAAGGTACCTTTGAAGAGGTTTGTTTTTGTGATATTCATGTCAGGCCAAAGAGTTCTAGCAGTATAAGCAACACTTATACTGCTACATCTTGTACTGCCAATCACATAGGTCTGTAATTCAATGGAAAAATATAATTTAAGATTTTTTTTCATAAAGTTTCCTGAACTAATAAAATAACACTGTACATAACACCAGATTCAAAGCAACCTTTTTGCAAATATATTTAGTCTCACATGAACTTATTAAACTGAGATTATTACAGTATTAGAGATAATGAAATCTAAATTCCATTGCTGACAGTGTATTTACAACCTAGAATTTATTCTGTGAGACCAAGGCCATTTAACTGGCCATTACCAGAAAACTCATAACTAATCCTTGTGTTACACTAAGAAAAACCTTAAGTAATTTTTCATTTTTTGAGACCCTAAAGTTCAGGTCACAATGGGCAATTTTAAAGCTCAAGCCAAAGCCCAATTTAAACATGTCATAGCTGGGGGAGACATGGAACTTGTTGGGATAGTTGGCCCAATGTATGCATTTTTTTCATGATCTCAGGCAGAGATCTGAAATGAGCACACTGCACAGAATTTGAACTGTAGTTTTTATGAGCACTTTGTTTTGTGGTTTTAGCCATCTTTTAGACCAGTGATTATTTCTAGGTAAAACAGACTAGATTGGCAACAATTTTTAGACATAAAACTGGCTTATAATTCACAGTTTGACAAACTGTACATAAATCATATCAAGCTCTTATAAGCTCTTCTGTATTCTGAAATCACCTGCAACAAAATCAAGTATGAACATAACATATGCTTAGACCAGATTTTCTAACAATTACATTAACAGGAAATTAATGCGCTATATTATAATATACACAAACATTAATTATGTTATAGCTAGGAAATGATCAAACTAGCTTGCATTTTCTAGCCATGGTGTAATAAGTGTCGCTCCAACATTATGTGCAAACAATGCAGGTGAGCACAAAAAGTTAAACTTCTAGCTTAATGGTCTTCTAGCAGCTTAGCTCAAATAGGCCTTCAGCTTGTCAAATAGCATACAGTAAACATGTTTGATGTTTATGCAAATAAAAGTTATGCAGGGCTTAAGTCCTGGGGCAATAAATCTGCAAACTGCCTTTACACAAAATAAGAGGTGGCTTCATATTCAACTAATACTGTATGTGAAGCCTCTGGTCCTTCACATTCTGTATTATTGTAGCTGCTGCTGTGTGCAGTGGTCCCTGAATATTGGTTGCTGGGTTGTGAAAAGCTAACTGGCATTTGCAAAGTTTACGGTTACCTTTTTGGCAGCCCAGACACACCAACAACTTATCTGACATGGTGAAAACTAGTTTGGAACAGACTCTAATGCTTAATAAAAGTAACATTTGAAGTCAGATGGAGGCCTAGCACTCCATTAAAGTGAGTAAGTCTCAAACAGGTGACTGCACACCAGCAGTTATGAAACAAAAGTTTGACTTATTTCTTTCCCTACCTTGCCAACATCTATCAATTTCTGCCAAGTCTCTGGTAAAATAGGATGATTTGGAAGTTGAAATCCATTATCTACAGATGTAATTGTTCAAATAATAACCAGAAATTGTAAAACACTGTTGAACACAAATATACCATGGCTGAACATCCCCAGATGACTTTAATGAGTTAATGTTGTAGTCTTAACCTCTGGCTTTAAATAAATAAATAAATAAATAAAGGTTCAGAGTCTCTGATTTGTGTGAACAAGGTTTCTCATTTGTAAGTTATTTATTTAGAAGTTAGATTATCAACAAATTACCAACATATATAAAGGGCATAAGGCTAATATTTCTTTTGCATAAAACTGTGATTTCATGAACATAAATAAGGCTGTTCCCTTTAGGGGGTTCGCCATAGCAGATCATCTTCCTCTATTTCAACCTATTGCTAACCTCTTCCTCTGTCACACCAACCCTCTGCATGCCCTCCTTCGCTGAAGTCTTCCTCTTTTCCTCCTGCCTGGCAGCTTTATATCACTATCTGTCCTCTGCGCATGTCCAAACCATCTCAGACTTGATTCTCTAACTTTGTCTCCAAAGTGCCCAACCTGAGCTGTCCCTCTGATGGACTCGTTTCTAATCCTGTCCATTTTGGCCACTTCCAATGAAAATCTTAACACCTCCAAACCATATATGATAACAGGTCTCACTACCATCTTGTAAACCTTCCCTTTCACTCTTACTGCTCTCCTGTCACAAATCACCCCTGACACTCGTCTCCACCCACTCCATCCCGATTACACTCTCTTCTTCGCTTCTCTTGTGCACTGGCAATTGCTTTGGATGGTTGTCCCCAGGTACTTAAACTCATCTACCGTCACTACCTCTTTTCCCTTCAGTTTCATTATTACACCTGTCTCCCTCTCATTCACATAAACGTATTCAGTCTTGCTTCTACTGACTTTCATTCTTCCTCTCTCCAGACTCTCCTCCACCTGCTCCCTACTCTCACTAAGGATCGCAACGTCAATAAAGTCACAAATAGACGATTAACTGGATACTTACTATATTAAACAAAAAAAAGATCTCAAGCATTAACCAAATGCTTTATATGAACTGCACCGAACACTCTTGTAGCCTACACATGTTTACAAAAGCTTTGTTAACTGCTGCACAACACGGAAAATACAACTAGTAACACCTATTGTGCATATTCCATAGGCTGCTGCTTCTTCTGCAAAGTAGTAAAAGTAAAATTAAACTTAAAGCAGGTTTGAGACAGGGATTGCGCTGTTAGCTAAAGCTAGCCTGGATGAACACTCACCACTTCTTTCGCCCTCGGTGAGAAGCCACTCCTCGGCCTGCTTCTCTTGAAAATTTCATCTTTGGTAGAGTCGAAGCCTATTCCTATAGCCTTGTTCCTGGTTTTGACCGTCTTAACGCTGGCTTTGAAAAGTAACGTGATATCCACAGCCATGTCTGAGCAGCTGCAGCCGTCTGCTCACCGCTGTAAACAAACTGACACGTCACCCAGTGAGGGCGTCATCATCCTGCGACTCCGTGGGTTTTCCCTGCGAGGGGCTTAAAACAGTTCACCTTAAAGATTTAAACAGTATTTTATTTATTATAACATATGTCCTGTCTCGTAGTGATTGTACTCTGCAACTGTCCGACCTTATATCCACATATTTTTCGCTTGGATCCAGCTCTTGCAGGGAAAATATTAATGTACAATACCAGTCAAAAGTTTGGACACATCTTCTCAGTGTTTTATTTATTTATTTATTTCCTACATTGTAAATTAATACTGAAGTCATCCATACTATGAAGGAACACATAAGGAATCATGTAGTAAACTTAAAAATGTTAAACCAAAATAGTTTTAGATATTAGATTCTTCAAAGTAGGCACCTGTTGCTTTGATTACAGCTTTGCACACTTTTGGCATTCTCTCATTCAGCTTCATGAAGTAATCACCTGAAATGGTTTTTCAACAGTCTTGAAGGAGTTCCCAGAGGTGCTGAGGACTTGTGGTCTGCTTTCCCAGACCATCTCATTGGGGTTTAGATCAGGTCATTGTGGAGGCCAGGTCATCTGACACAACACTCCATAACCCTCTTTCTTGGTCAAATAGCTTTTACATAGCCCGGTGGTGTGTTTGGGGTCACTCCCCTGTTGAAAAACAAATGATGGTCCATAGCATAAACAAGATGGGATGGCATGTCTCTGCAGAATGCTGTGGTAGCTGTGCTGGGTAAGTGTGCCTTCGATTTTGAATAAATCGCCAACAGTGTCACCAGCAAAGCACCTCCATACCATCACACTTCCTACTTCATACTTCACAGTGGGGACTACACATGTAAGAACCATCCACTCACCTTTTCTGTGTCTTACAAAGACATGGCATTTGGAACCAAAAATTTCAAATTTGGACTTTTCAGATCAAAGGACAGATTTCCACTGGTCTAACCTCCGTTCCTTGTGTTCCTTGGCCCAAGCCATTCTCTTCCTCTTGTTTTTCTTCCTTAGAAGTGACTTCTTTGCAGCAATTCAACCATGAAGCCCAGATTATTCTCTGAACAGTTGATATTGACATGTGTGTGTTACTTGAACTCTGTGAAGCATTTAGGTGGGCTCTTATCTGTGGTGCTGTTAACTTGCGAGTTCTGAGGCTGGTAACTGATGAACTTATCCTGTGCAACAGAGGGAACGTTTTTCCTGGGGCAGTCCTGATGAGAGCCAGTTTCATCATAATGCTTGATGGTCTTTTCCACTGTACTCGAGGTACTTTCAAAGTTCTTGAAATTTATCGGATTGACTGACCTTCATTTCTTAAAGTAATGATGGACTGTTGTTTTTCTTTACTTAGTTGAGTTGATCTTGCCATAATATGAATTAGAACATTACTCAAATAGGGCTATTCACTGTATACCAACTCTACCTCTTCACAACAGAATTGATGTCTCAAACACATTAAGAGGGCAAGAAATTAACTCTTGAGGCACAGCTGTTAACTGAAAGACACTCCAGGTGACTACCTTTACTGACATAGTAACGCTATTTCTGGCAAGAGATGTGTTCATTAATTTTTAAAATAACATTTGTCAAATAAATTGATGTATAAAAGTTTTTGTTCCAGCTGTGATGAGATGAAAAAGATCCCACAATACACAAAAGACTCCCAAACCAGCACCAACTGACAAAGCGAGCGCTCCCTAAATATCTGGATCTGTGCACCTCTCCAGCAGAACCAAAGATGGCATTTAATAATGTTGCTAAATCACTGACAGCACAGTTAAGCACTCGACATGCTGCTGACTTTGCTGACTCTGGAGAACATCTGGATGCTTCTCATTTTACTTCTCCACCATCAACACTTTGCAGGAGCAAATAGATTTGGAAATGAAGTGCTGAGAAGGCAGGAGGCAGTCCTCCATCTCCAACAGGAATATTACACGCTTAAAATTAGGCTGGGGAAAAGGCAAATGGAAGAGTCATGTCAAAAAGGTTGAAGAGTGTCCTTCCAGCCTGCAAAAAGGAGACTGTTGAAATAAAACTAGTACAATTTGTTGTTTTAAATGTGTAAAAAGTGTTTTCTGTGAAACACAACTTGGTGAAATTATAAAACTATTCAGTCTGGATGAAGATTCCTGGTTTGTTCCACGTTGCTAATGAGGTTCATTTCGGTGAAAGGCACCTTCTGACCAGGTCAGCCAGTAACATTTCTATGCCAGTGCATATGCAAATGAACACATTTAACTTATTTGGAGCTTTCTGCTGGACATGAAAGCAGCCAGTGTTCCTAACAAGGGGCTGATTTATGGAGTGTGAGATGTGTTGGATGATTTTCAGTGTCTTTGTGGACACTTGTGCTCAGAGATGGGAACTTCTGTGCTAGGCCAAGATGCAAGACATTGTTTTTTTGTTTTGTTTTGTTTTTTTTACATTCCCTCCACCTTGTAGCAATGTGATGATTTGTTTATCTTAAGATGTCACTTTTAAATGTGTGTTCATAGTTAGGATCCATAGCAGTTTTGTCTGCACTTTGTATCTACTGTATATAGATAAGATTAGACTTTATTTTATTATCACAGTGCATCTTATGGTAGCAGAGATATGCTTCAAAACCTCCATGACCCTGAATTAATTAAGCATGAGAAAATGGATGGATGGCCGCATAAAGAAAATTTGATCAAATCTTTAAATATTTTCTTAGTTAACAGGGCTACCACCTGGCTGTGGCTTATAGGAGGTAGAGCAGGTCATTTATGAATCAGAAGGTCAGTGGTTCGATCCATAGCTGCTCCAGTCTACGTGCCAAAGTATCCTTGGGCAAGATACTGAATCCTGAGTTGTTCCCAATGTGCTCATGTAGAGTAGAAAAGTCCTCTAAGAACCAGTCCGTTTATTATGCTGTCCCATCTAAATATAGAATTTCAACTTTTTTTGAAATTGGTTCATTCTTTGTAGGAAGCGAAATTTGTCTGTTTCTTCTTTAGTTAGAAATGTAGTTAATTTGTTGAGTCATCCCATTCACCCTTAAGTGCAAATTTGGAGGTTGTCAGATTTGACATACATCAATAATCATATTCATAAAATTCCAGCTTAATCTCGCCAATGTAAGTAAAGCTACAATAATGTCCTGTCTAGACAAATGTAGTAATTTGTGTGCGCTATTTCTCATAAATGTGTTTATTTGTAAGTGACTGGGGTTGGCACCCAAATATAAGCTGTTGGGCCTAGAGTGTTGAATAAAAGTCTGTTATTTGCTGTGTGGTTTGCTCATTTCCTTTGTTAGTGTTGTGCCAGACTGCGTTACAGCTGAGTGCTGTGACTGTCTCTCCCTTTCTGCTGTCTCAGCATTTAACAGCATTCGCATAGTTTGGACTCTGGAAAGCGAGTACGTCTTCAGGGACCGAGAACATGGGCACACACAAAGGAATAATTGCCTTTAAGATACAAAAATGTGTTGCAAGAAATCTAACTGGGCATTAAATTTTCCTGACTTGTATCTCACCAGAGATACTGAAGCAGGTACTGAGCTAGAATAGAAAGCTGGGCGATGGGTTGGTGATGCTTCAGAAACATATTTTTTTTTCATATTTTGTTTGTAGTTAATTTTGCTCTCCGGTTTAGTGGGGTCTGAGCTTTATCGTAGTTTTTTGATGAGTTGCCTTCACTTTAAGGGAATGTTTTAAAAATCATAAACTGGATAAAGTCCAACCTTTCTTTTGTCCTGTAGCATTCCCAAATGCTTCCATATTACATGGATGGATGGCCACTTTAATTGTTTTGACCATTTACTCTTTTTTGTTCTTTTTTTCACTGAATTATTAGAGATCAGTGGTGCACAGAGGTGCCCCCTTGGCTGGGAATGCCTGTTTAAAAAAATGATTTCTGTTTTTTTCTCCTTCACCAGAGACATGAGCATTGCCTGCCCTTTGACCTTTACTCTCTAGTTCTGCTCATTCGGATGCTGTTTTCCCCTGTTGCTTTTCTTTTTCGTCTCATACCTCTAAATAGGACAATCAGCTCTAAATGTTTATGCTAACATAATAACACAAATATGTGACATAAAGTAAACACTATTGATGATAACCTGAATGGAGTGCAGTAGACTATGCATTCTTTATAGGCATTCCTAGATGCTATCTATGGCTGGAAGAGGCGTCAGTGATGGTATCCATCTCCCCCCCTACCCCGCCCCTGACAGATGAGCCATGTTTTGGAGTGTCCTCTGGGCAGTCCACTTAACTCCCTGAAAGGGAACCCCTTAATCTCCACTTTCTCTTTGTTTGGACCATTATCAGACCTGTCAGTCCTGGCTGCTTTATCTTCACAAGACTCACCTGCCAGCTGTTTGACGTTGGCTTAATTATATCAAAGGCCGTTATCGCTGCTTTGCCTGAGGATGCGGCCTTCCTCTGACTTGCTAGAATGGTTATAGCAGTGATAAGAAGATCACTTATTAGGGTAAATAAATACCACTTTTTTGTGAAACAGCTTTTATTTTAATGCATGTCACTGGATCAGGAAAACCTTCCTGTTGCATTTTCCTCAGCTGCCTCCATCTCTGTGTTGTTTCTATAATGTTGTTGAATTGTTTATTAGCAGGGTGTAGTCTGAAACCTGACACAATGCTATCCCAACAGGCACCACTGATTCAGTTTGGAGATAGTACTCTTTGATGGCAGCTAACTACATCTTTTGGCAGGAGTCACTTGAAACAGTATGCAGGAATGTCATGCAGCTTGATCTGATGAAAAGCAATTACATGGGAGGGAGCTGTTGCCTTTGAGGTGGAAGCTTACCTGCCACACCCTGCAGTCTTACAAATGAGCCCCTGGACACATCCCAAAATGTGTGAAGATAGTCATTTTTCTTGGTCTTTCTCGTGCCATACAGTCAGACAGAATGCGACAGGTGGGAGCACATGGGAACAATGGCCAAGGTGTTGATCATATCTAGTTCACCAACAAAACAAACATAAGAAGCCACAAAGAAAACCGCCGATTGCTCAATTAAGCTTCTAATACTTTCCAAAGTTTCTTTCGTTTTTTATGATGGCTTTTCAATTCAATAAACACTAACATTTAATATTAACATCTATCTGTAGTAAGACAAACAATAATTAGGCCGCATTATGTATACATATTACTGTTTGCACGTGTGTTTGTGTGTGTTAGACTGTGAGAAAGTGACAGGGTGCAGCATTTCTGAGTTTTGAGCTCTGTGCATGGTTTTGCATGTCTGAGAATGAATTTTTTTTGAACCATTACAATAATCAGGGATCCCGTTTTGCATGGGAATCATAAGCTCTGCATGCAAGGTCATGTACATATAACTTTCCTGGAAAACTAATCATGGAAAAGACGTGCAGCTTAGGTCCTTTGACCAACAAAGAGTTGCCCATAGGTTAAGTACAGATGTTGCAATCACAAATTGGATTTTCCATAATGCAGTTGCTGTTACAAATGCTTAACTTTATTTGGAATAGAAGGAGCTTTACCCATTACCAACAGGCTTCAGGCACAATTCTCCGCTCCAGGGATTAACCACAATTTATGCTTATATTTTGCTGGCATGGGGACAGCCAAGGAAAGGAAACTTTCTAAAAGACATGGTTACAAGGCAAATTACCCATTACCCACTTATTTGATTTTGTCTTCGCTGTCACTGCAAGCATAAACAAAAATGTTATTAAAGAGATTACTTTTTTTTTAATGCTGTGGCCTTCAGCATTATCTTAACGTCCTGTTGTGTTTAGGCACGAAAAAGTAATTTGCCTTTTTGTTTCCATTAGTTTGGAGGTCGATTTACAAAAATTGTGCATATTTGAGTTTCAGATATGATGTGTTCATGCCATGGCAATACAAAAACGGTCCAGATTTAAGTATTTTGGATATGCTTGACTTGATCATTTTCCACAATGGTCTTCAGAAATGGACAGCAATTGCCCCACCAATGAAAGGGGATCCTCTTTGTAATTAAAGCCAGTAGAAAATTGGATAATTTTTTGCCTGGACAGCTTTCACATTCCAGCCTAATATGGCTTTGGAAGCTTTTGAAGTTGCTGTCTTGGCAGTCCTAAATTATACCTTTCATCAGCCAATCATAAGAAAATGGCAAACTGACATTCCCAATCATGACTTAGTTTTTAGTTATAGTCCATGTAATCAGCGGGGAGTGCATGATACCCACTGACAAATCGACTATGAATACTAGAATTACAGTTTCTTCATTAGAACATGTGTAATGTTCTGCTTTTATGATCAAAATGAAATGTTTACATTGTCTACCAAAAGTCCCATACATGTTATTATCACTTTAATTCTTATTGGTTCAAATGATTACCATTTGAGTGCACCAGGAGTCACGCTAACTTATTCTAATCTACAACCCTGCATCCAGAGAAAAGTTGAGATTCTGTTTAACAAATATAATGATGCAGTGATTTGCAAACAGTTAAAAAAGTAGAGGCACTTGATTGTATGCACATTTTGATAGTGTTAGCATGTTTTTTTTTCTTCTGTTTGTTCTTTTTTAAAGGCTGTTTCAGGCCAACAAAATACTGGAAAAGTTGCGCAATGCTTAAAAAAGGCACCTGGTGAAAAACTCAAAACAAATTAGGTTCAATGGCAACAGTTCAGTAACATGATCAGGTATGAAAATAACATCCCAGAGAGGCTAAGGCTGTGAAAGACTACGCTGACAAATAGTTTAACAATATAACAATATTTTCTCAGCGTAAAGCTATTTCTTTATCCATGATATGAGAGCACCAGCTATTTATCATCATACACATCAGTGGGCATTCTTAGTTAGCTGGCAGATTGCATTATATCATGGTAATATATTTTATTATTTCGTCTGTGTTTGTTGCTTCGTGTTGACAGTGGTTGCTAGGTTAAAAGGAAATGGGAAAGTCATGCGATGTAGCACAAACTTCTCTGGGACAGCCCTGCCAACTGCAATGCCTTTTAATGCCAGGCTGCCATCTTACACACTGTCACTTTAAAGCATTAAGCAAGCCCCCGGACTGATGAGTGGTTGTAATCATTTATTAGGCAACAATAGGAAAAACATTTGGCTTTCAAAACTGCAGCAATTGATTTTCTAAGTTCCCAAATGCTTAAAAGACGCTATGTAGCTGTAGACATGCAAACACAGTAAAAATAAGTCCCAACATTTTGAAATGTGTTACTGGAATGACATTCAAAATGAGCATATGTTTTTCAAACAAAACACATTAAAAGTGATTCACTTGTTGTCTTTGAACTATTTTCTGTTGAATGATGCATTTCTGACAAACTTTCAGAATTATATAATAAGTTTTCAGTCTTTCAGTATCTTCTGTGAGTATCGGGGCTTTAATTGTATTGTGGAACTGCAACATCATATTATATTTGTCTTTGTTTTTCATGCAACCAACATACTTTTCTTTTAACTGAAAAGATAAATGCCTCAGGTATTACTTTTCCCTCTCAGGTCAAGCTTGCTGAATAGTTTCTTGCAACTTCTGCACTGTTGGCCCAGTTAGGACTTGACACACTTGACAAGGGTGAGTTCATTCACTCAATTGACACAATTGTCCTTGTGACCTAAAAAAAGCATTTACAGAGTAGAATGCACTTTGGTCCATTACCTCACACTGGACAGCAATAAGGTTGAAAAACTGAGTCTGAAGTGACACAGGGAATTAGGGGTGTCAGCGCAGGTCAGCGGGTTCACAGAAAAAAGAAAAATCTATCTTATGGCGAGACCGGCTCCAGGTAGCATACAGTATGTTGCAATTTTCTCCTCTACGAATATAACAGTGTGTAATTTTTGTACAACCTTTGATGACCCACAGCAAAAGACAAGCTCCTCCAGCACGACAGCTGGCCATGAGGCCAATTAAACTTGTACTCTTCAGCTGAGAGACTGTTGGCTGACCAGCGTGACCCTAAAACAATGGCAGCTATTATGCACCTCCAGGCATGTCAACTGTACAGGCACGTACATTTGCCCCAGAACAAAACCAGCCTCCTCAGAGACACTGAAATGAAACATGAACTAATTTACGTTTTGGTGGTTTCTCCCACTCTTAACCCGCGCTCTGGCCAAGCCGAAGAAAGACTTCATGTATTTATAAATAGGCAAGGACAAAAAAGGGATAGAGAGAAAGGAGCACAGCATATGCCTAAAACCATATGGAACTGATGGTGAGTAACTCATCTTGTGACTCAACGTAGCACGCAGCACCCACCTCACAGTGTCCCGCCCCCTCCCGAGTCCCACTATGTCTCATGTCGCAGCTCTTCACGAGAGACTGCAATTGGAGAAGGTCAATCGGTGGCTGGGGCCAAGAACAAAGTGATTTTGATTTTCAGAAAGTACATGCAGGATCTGAGAAGGAACTGGTTTTGCCGCCAAACACTCAATTACACGTAATTACAATAATTCAACCTTGGAGGATGGTTTATTCCATTTTATTATGAGGTTTGCTCTTTCATGTCTCCTAAGAGAAGGACTGGGGGAAGGAGGAGGAGAGGAGCGTCTCCGAGCAGCGACAGGGACCACGTGAAACAGATACTTGGTCCCTCTTCTGAATGCTTTCATTCTTTCTGTTTATGTCCTGCAGGTGTTTGGCTTTTGGGCAGTTAGCTTTCTTTTTCCTTCATCAGTATACTGGCATTTAAAGGTACTCTTCACTTGGCATGACCTGCCACAGAGGTAACTGACTTAAAAGACTGAGTAGGTGTGTATATAAATGTTGATAGTACTCTGAATCTGGATTAAGGTCCGAAAGCACTGGAGCCCTCATTTCCCACGATGCAATTTAATGACAATGGAACCTCACCCTCAAAACTTTTCTTTAGTACCTCCATTTTTTAAATTCCCTTTCCGTTGAAAACTACAGTTTTTAGAGCTCTGCATTGAAGCAGATACTTTCTCATCGTAAGTAGAATTTTGAACGACGTGTTCATTTAGAGCTTCTATTATATACACACAAATAGCCTAGTCAATGTTTCAAAGTTGGTCTGAACCACCAGGTCCACACCAACACACCCCAAGTGGGAGACTGAGACTCCTGTGTGACTGATCAGTCAGTTTTGAATTTTGCATAAAGTTTTTGGTGTGTTCCTCTGCTGAAACATGTGCCCCTCAATGAGACAAAATCACAGGCGTGGGCAGAAAGGAAGCTTTGAAACCTCTGAACCAGAAAATAATCAAGGGGACTTAGGCATGGCACCGTGGCCGGAAATTCACTGTGAATACTGGTTTCAGCCATGACCATTTGAGAACGCTGCTTTCTGGCTTTTGCGTTGAATTTTGAGCCCCCCACCCCCACCCACGGTTTCCTTTTTGGCTCCATGTCACACACTCAATTTTGGCACCCTCTGACCTAAAAGTTGATGAGTAGCGTCTCTGTTTTCGGGCAGCTCTTGTCAGTGAAAAACAAACTGGTGCATCCATTTGGTACGCTTATGACACGCACAGATGCACATGTGCCTGCCTAAACACACATGCAAATACGTGCCTTTTTAGACCAGCGGTTTACCTCCTCACAACAGATCACAGGGATGGCTACTTTTCTGTTCGTCCAGCAAAAACGTTCTCTCACCATTTCCACCTCTGTTATTCCTCCCTGTCTTCTTCCTCTACGGAGGAAGAAATTGTGGTTGAGAGTCTAGGCCAAGTCTCCCCACAGCTTGTCCTGATTACTAAGCAGGCAAGTACCCATGGTTAGGCAGAACCAGGACTCTTTGGTCCTCAGTTCTCATATTTTAATGACTCCGTCTGAGGTTTCTGTGCAGGACAAGGGTCCCCGATAGTTTGTGGAAGAGCCTAAAATATACCAGCTTTTAATCATTCATCACTGTAGTGGTCAATATGTTATATAAATATTATAATTTTACACAAAGTCATTGATGAAATGGGTCATAACCTCATTCAGCATGTGGGAATACACACAGTATAATTTAAATGCGAATAAACAAGGTTCAACCACATGTCAGTGGCTGGCATGTCAGTGTAATCTTAATGGTCTCATCAGTCTTCTGAATGCCAACCAACCGTGAGGTTTTTCAATCTGCAGTTTCCACTTCTTTTATTTCTTCCCCTCCTGCTCCTCTGATCACTGTTTTCCCTCTGAATTGTATCAGCAGTGTACTGCCTTCCAGCCAATTAGTGAAGGCAAACACAACAACAACCAGTCCTTTGGCTTAATGCACTCCACCTCCTCAGCAGTAAATCCCAACTGATTCTTCAAAGTATTGTCATTGAGAGGGGCCCTGTTGGCTCTGGTCTTTGTCAAGAAGAGAGGCCCCAGCTTTGAAATGGCAGGTCATACCAAAATCAAAACGTGTTTTGAGGGGGAGACAAAGACTGATGTGAGTATCACAATGGCTGATGGGACCTGACAAAGGCAGACTACAGTTAACTGACCGTTTCATCAGTCGAGCGGTTTGTGTTTTATTGTGTACCAAGGACAGGCCGTGTCACGGGCTGCTGGATCTGTCCAGTGTTACTGATTTATATTTAAAGAGAGGGCTGAAATCTTTTACTTGCAAAAGCTGAGAAATAAATTTAAATCAATATTTTTTTTTAATATGAAAACCGATTAGAATCAGTCCCAGTGGTTAAGAGGTTTTTCTGCTGGAACAAGTATGTGAAATAGGATTTAAATCATAAGAACAAAAGAATGTAAACAACGGGGCTCATGGTGACGCAATAAGGGATCTTTGCTTGTTTATACTCGAGTAACTTTTTAAAATTCACACATTAAAAAAGCCTTTATCTGTCTCATAGCGGGCCTTGGTGCACCACCTCAGTTCATTTTGAAAGAGTCCATTTTAGATTCTGTCCCTTTTACTTCTACTTGGCTGCTCTTCTTCTTTTCAGTGAGTAAAAACCTGTTTAAAACACAATTTCTTGTTCTTGATTGGAAATTTTATCTCCATAAATCCATAAACAAGTGTTTAAGCCCAAATCCAATAAAAAATGTGAGAGCACAACAGGATGTGTCTGTTCAATAAATATCACAGTCATACCTGTTGGCCACTGAGTACATGCAAAAATTGAAAAGATACATGCGCTTCACCAGTGTGATTTTCTCATGATTTTTAAGTGTGGGTAAGTTTTTCACTTTTAAAATAGAAATATATTAATTTTCAGTAAAATTGTCAATGTTTTTTAAATTGTGCAATTATTAAATGTAATTACATGTATTAAAAATCAGCCTATTGGTATATTTAAAGGTACTACTTTTTTTTTTTTATAGCTAGCTGGTAAATCCAGAGGGAAAGAAGTGAGCTTTAAACCAATAACAAAGAGAGGCAAACAACAAAAGGAGCACGCAGTATAAAGAACAGCCCTTTGGATGTAAATTGCTGGAGTTTCCTTGACATCATGTGAAAGTATGCAAGACACTGCAGAGAATCTCAAGCATGCCGCTGTATGGGAAGACTCTAACAGAGCGAGTGGCGGAGTCACTGTCAATTTGTCCATAAGAAAATCAGAGAAAAAAAGCGAGAGTTAATGAAGAGAAAGTATAGAGATGGGTGGACAGACAGGATAAGAAAAGGACATAAGGTGAGGATGGAAGAAGGCTATGATCTAAGGAGAGGAACGATAGAGTGGAGCTGCAAAGGCACACCATCAGGGGGAGACAGGTGTCTGGAGGTTATGCTGGAGACAGGGGGGTAAGGGGGGAGGTGGGGCAGGAAGATGATTGAAGCAGACCACTGCTGAGAGTCCGTCTCAGACACCCGTCTTGGAACCCTCTGCATCCCTGTGAGCATAGTAGAAAAGAAAAAAGAGGGCAGTAATGCCACATCAGACATCCTGTCTTATTTAGCTTCTCTCTTACGCTTTCTCTCCTACTTTTCCTTCACATAAACAAGTTGACACCCAGTCCTCACACATGCACACCCTTGCTATCCCCCATCTTTCTTACCTCTCGCCCTACTTTCTCTCTCCCTCTCTCTCGCTCATTACGGGTCATTTTCACTTCAAAGCCTCTCCATTATCTGCCATCTCTGAGGGCAATTAGGAATGGGGTGACTTTGAGCGGCAGGCACAGCCACTGCATTATTACTACTCATCCCTTGTCATGAGGTCTTTTGTTAGGGGCTGCCGACATTGATGGAGAGGATACTGGGGCCCTGGTACCCCCAGCAGAACTACCCCCCCCCCCCCCCCCCCCCCCCCCATCGCCCCCCACATTT
>VUQJ01001868.1:0-12155 GCA_015108635.1 Andinoacara biseriatus | reverse complement strand
AGTGTGAAACAGAGGCACAGTGAGTGAAGCTGTCACCAAATAAATGTCTCATTATATTCCCTCTACTCTGCGCAGCAGTTTTTACTGCTTCACAATGGTTGACGTATACATGCACAGGGCCTCGTGTGTGTGTGTGTGGATGTGCGTGGAGTAGTATATGTTTTTTTTAAGGATCATGGTTACTGTGTTACTGCTGCCAAAGTAATGAAAGAGCCAACAATAAAGTACAAAGTGAATGCAGCTGTATGAACTCAGTCCGCGTGCATGTTGCACAGAATCTTTTAAGAGTTAATAAGTTTGAGATTCATGAATTAATTCAAGAATAAAAACAAAAAAAAATGAAAAAATATAAACTTGTCTTCCACCACCTTTACTGCCAAAAACATAATGTAAAATTTTTGTGCCATCAAACCTACAAAGATCTGATGCGTTCCCATATGGGAGATTACATGCTTTCATATATGCACCTTGGAGGAATGCAGGGACTGTGGTTTGGGGAGCTGATTTAGCTGTTCTTTGATGCTCCCTTTAGTTAGCCGCCTCCCACTGAGCAGTGACATCCTGTCAGCATGAAACCTCTTCTCATCCCTGGGGTTAGTCACTACATGACCACAAGATGTTTTTATGTGTGTGTGTGTTTGTGTGTGTGTGTGTGTGTGTGTGAGAGAGAGAGCGCAAGAGAGAGACAGATAGAGAGGCAAAGACTTCATACATGAGAAAAAAGCAACACTGATTACAGGTGGGGAAAAAAGTTTATAGAGAACCGAGGTCACGCCAAATTTTAGTGCCCTGTTCCAAAACAACAAATCTTGCTCATACTAGAGATGCTAGCTACCAGCAGAAGGTGGCAGCAATGAACATGCCAACCACCTTTAAACAAGAAGAACAAATAACTAACAGCTCAAAGGAGAACCTTCAAAAGAGTGGTCACGGGAATTGTCTTTAGTCTCAGTATTCACTGAGACTAATGGAAAGAATCTCCACAGAACTAGGAGATGACATGAGAACTTTGTTGGTCATCATTCCTGGTAAAAACCAATACTCAAGAAGCCATTTGCTAAGGCCTGGGAATGCAACAATATCCATATGCCGAAAAGCAAAAGCCTGAGTTTTCCTCTGATTTGACAGATTGCAATCAGGACAGAAAATTATGGCTCAGTCACACTAGAGCAAAATTAGGATGGAAATTCTCCATGTGACTGGGAAAAAATCCATAGCCCGATGATTGCAATGAATATTGTTGCTTTCTGACATCAATTGCAGCAACCACTTTCACTTGCAAGGTGGTTGCAAGGCAGTTGTACAGGTTGCCTGATGGGAGGCAATCTGTTTCCAAATAATTGTGGTCCAACTTGGAATGACAGCAATCACTCTCAGACAGATTGGCGAAGGCTATCAAATATATCTAATTTGAAAACACAGAGAGATTGCCAACATGTTGCAGTCTGAGACAATAAGAGCAACCTGTTTACAACAGCTCTCTGCAATAGGGCACTTCTCAACGTGATGCCAGCTGGTTTTTATTCTGGTTATATTCCTACATAAAACAAGGATAGACTCTGATCTGAGGTTCTGGCTGGACTCTGAATGTGGATGTAAGAAGTTAATGTGAATTTCTGTTTACATAGATGGCAACAGTTTTGCACTTTTTTACCAATTTATTGCACATTATTTTCATAGATTGCCTATAATTGCCAATTTGACTCCATTCAACTGCAAACTGACAGCAGACTGACTTCATCTTATTGTCATTTTTTTCAGCATTTTTACACACCAACGTCACTTTGATGGTGGTAACTGACTGCGAGTGGTCTCATACCTGGTCTCTGTCTTCAAAGCAACCATTTCAAAGGCAACAAAATAACAAGTTCATTACAAGTTCACTGCACATGGTTGCAGTAACTTTGTTGCCTGTCACAGTCTCCAACCACTGTTTTCCTTATTGTGATTGTAGCATTAGCATTGTAGCATTGGAGCATAGGCTATATAAAGGAGAAAACAGAGGTAACCAATTACATTATTGCACAAAGTGTTACAGGTACTCATTCTATTTTAATTTCTGGTTATAGATTGTTGCCTATTCTATAAAGCTTTTTGTGTGAGCTCACATTATTTTCCTGAAATGAAATGTATTTGGGTGAATTCAAAAATTTTTTTTGTGGTTCATAATTCTATTCACCGGATAACACATGCACGGGACTTGTTGTTTGACATCTTAAACACAGGTTGAAATACACCTCAGAGGAAGCTCAGGTATTCATGTATTTTTTTGTGTGTGAGAGACTGAACTTCTTAGCTCTGCAATATCCTGAGGGCTGGGTGGAATTAGTTGCAATTACCTTTTCTGGTAATTATCTAATAAAGCTATTCACACAGCCCTCAAGGGCCTCTGACACTATCATTTAATTGTGGTATGGAATTAGTGTGAAGCAATCCAGGTCTCACACCACTTAAATTGTATAGTGGAAGGAGCCTGTGGGGAGTTGAGGTTTCAAATAGCTTTAATTGATGCTGAGGGAACAAACAGGTAACAGAATCATTGGGAAACTCCTGCCAGGAAAGCAGCGATGAAAAATGGTGAAAGAGTATCAATGCCAAAAGGTCATACCGAGCTCTGCTCAAATTCAAGAGCCCTGTTTTCTGTTTATTATCGGTTTCTAATTTAATCTGAACTACGATCATATTCTAAAAACTTGGTCCTTTTATTTACCCACTTCTTTTGTTCTCATGTGCACACAGTAAAACGAGCCTGCTCTCTTCCGTCTGCTTGATGGAGGGGACAAACCAGACTCCCCTGCCCACCCCCACATCTCAAAACACCAAACTGTGAAGTCCTAATGAGTAATAAGCCCTATTACCACCCTGGCTAAAAAGGGAGAGTCAAGAAGTGTAACTGACCCTGCTTTTCAACAGCACGTTCCAAAGATTAAGCAAACACTGGTAGCTGCCCCTGAGATCAGGTTCTGTTTTGACTGTTTGTCACCCCCACGCCGCCTGATGTGTATTTGATTTGCAGTCGAATGGCAGCAGCACGTTTCGTTCACTCTTCACTTCTCGGCTCCATGCGCAGAGACATCCAACCAGCAGGCGAGCAGGGAGACTGAGCTCACTCGCACACTGGTAAAATGTGAATTAGCAGCCACTTACAGCATGCTGCCTGCTGTGGTCATCCTCTGACTGAGTCATAATGAGTCAGGAATTCATGGCTTTAAATATCTGCACTAATAAATAAACCAACAGCTCTCGAATGCGTTTGCATGTAGTCTGCACATCAGGGAATGCGATCAAAGACAAATCTTTACTCACAGACTGAAACATTCAGTTTCATTATGCCATCCTGTGGTGATTTTTGGAGGTTTCAATGGAAAAAAAGACATTAAATTTCATGCTTCCATGGTGGATAACATGGCCATTAAAAACAAGCAATTCCTGTGCACTTTTATGGGCGCAAACAAATCATGTCCAGACGATCACAATAAGCACCACTAATAGTCACATGGAGCTGGTTAAAAGGCAAATCCTGGCACTGAGAGAATAAAAGTGTGAAAGGTGAGTTTCAATATATCTAAAATGCAGATCCAGTCCTATGAAACAGTAAAAGTATTTAATCAAACATGAAATCAAAATTCTTAAGAAACTGCACTCAGTTCGGCAAGCCTAAAAACACGTGTTAGGATAACAGGGGAGGATTGCATAAATAATCTGTTGTTTGCCCACAAAAGACATTCAAACATGACTGAAGTCATAATGATTTTTGGGCTTTTTTGTAAACCAAACTCCCATTCGTGCAACATGACATGCTGACAAATGATTGCACAGATGAGTCAGGGGTGCTTTGCAGTCATAACACCCGCTCAGCAAGTTACCACTGACCTTGTCAACAAGCTAGAATCAAACCAGTCAGGAGCACGACCGCGTCAGAAGACTTGTCTGACCTGAAACGATCAAACCATAGGTGGGGTTAATACCCGCTGGGGCAATCAATCTGCTTTTCATTTTCGACCTGCTGAATCATCTTGGTCTGTTTAAAAGTCTCTGTCAAGAACAAAAAAAAAAAGTAAATTTTTGCAAGTAATTTGGACATGTCAATTATTGTGGATTTACTGTTATTAGGGTGTTTGCTGCAGTGAATCCACCCTGTGAGCTGTCTGGATTAAAGGAGCATTTGACATTTCTTCTGGGATGTTTGACAAGCGAATCCTGCAAATATGTTGTCACGCCACCTCTATGAAGAAACGCATTAAAAGACACAGTATGATTCTAAATCCTCCTTCCCTAAGAAAGGATTTCAAATGATTTCCTCTTTAGGGGTAAGAATCGTATAACCTTTTAAAGAGATGTTGTTATTTCTGTTGGTTTGTTTCAAGTTTGGCTGACTGGCTCAATTAGTTCATATATTCAAATTGCCTCTATTGATTTGATGATTAGCTTGTTAATGGTTAAATATATTCTGAAACAGTTACAACCTGACGGCCATGCAAGCTCTAAATGAAGCATAATGACAGCCTGCGGGCAAAGCTAATACTAATAAAACCGCCTGACAACGCTACAGGAATGTTGCCTCAATTAATGGAACCTACCAGCCTGTCTTCTGTCTGGTGCCAGGGCACATGTGGAACCTCTAAAAAGCCTGTGTTTCTGGTGGAGTGAATTACCCCCTCAAACCAGTCACACCAGGATATCAGGATGCAGCACTTACTGAAGTTAAAAGGCGCTACACATGACCAGATCCCCTAAGAGCATTATTGTCCACACGCAAGCTCATGGGGATGGCTTTCAAACACAAACACACAGACAGGAACTTGCTTTAGTGGAAGATCAGTGATAGAGTAAACACCGAGTTAGGCTGATGACGGGTTAACAGCTCCCACTCAAATCTCCTGTAGAACTGTAACAGTGAAATGTCTGGAGTAATAATGCTTTTGTGCGGGAAAGTCTTGCACTGTGCACAGCATCAGTTATGCTTAATGTTAAATAATATAAATGGTAGAAGTAGAAAACACAGTGAAAAGAGAGGAATGCTAGAGGCCAGAGTGGCAGACAGGAGCAACGTGATGAGGAAGACCGCTAAAAGGAGGGTGGAAGAAGGATGAGAGGGATCCTCGTGTAATTGCTGAAGCGACATGGGGGCAGATTTAAGACCTTGGGCTGATATTAAAGTGACCTCAGAGACTCCAGACACAACAGGCATCTAAACACTTCTGGCTCCACTATGGAATGAGCCTCCCCTACCAACCTACCTGCTTCCCAAACACATCATTGTATGGGCTGGGTTGCAAAGTTGGCTGACCAATGTCTATGTGTCACATCCCAGGTTATATTATCCTAATATACAAATATCTTTCACAGATGCAGTGGTAAAAGGTCTTTAAAGAGTTGTATGAAACCTTTGTTTCAGGTGGTCTTAAATCAGGATTAGATTTAAATAAAACTCTATGTAGCGGTGAAAGAAACGACATGATGGCACCTTGATTGTGATGAAAAACCAATAATTAAAGCGCACCATAATGAACTACAATATCCCTTAATGGCAGTCATTAAGCTGAGTTTCTTAAATAGTTGGGCAAGACTGATTCTGATTCACAATTAATTGAAGCAGTTTGGCTGTTGGCTTTGACTAGGGAGTATTTTTTTTTTATTTTTAAAAAATGTCTGAATCCAAAAATGTCTCAACATGAGTGAGAATTCTTTAGATATTTTTCATCAAATTAATGATAATCTCTCAATTTTTTTTTAAAAGGACTAAAGATTTCTCAAACTTTGCAACAAAAGCAATTTAGACACACCAAACTTATGACATTTAGATATATCAACATCTTGACCTGCACACAATGATCATTATTCAAAACATTTGGCCTAAATTCACTGACCCCCTCTCAGGATGAAATCAAGGCTGCAAAACTGCATCCATTTCTCTCTGATAGGCAGCAAAGTTGAAGAATAAAGCACCAAGAATTGTAAATATTCAAGGGAAGTACACATAATTTATATTTGTACTTTAGTACAGGATTTCAGTAAATATTCTTTGCTAAATTCTAGTAAAACTGCTGGTATAATAATGCACACTGGCACTATTATTATCAAGTCACTTCAGTCATTCACAAATGAGCATACTTGTCAGGAAAACACCTTGCATGTAGGTAAATGTGTTGCTTTGTCTCAACTTTTTAATTAAAGTGTGTGCTCATGTTGTGTGACCCTGTGTGTGATCCTCTGTGCTTGTGAGTGTGTTTACCACTGTGAGGTCCTGCAGTGACTGACTGATGCCTACCCCGGTCTAACACCATAGTTAACACAGTTACTCTGGCTCCACAATGGGTGGAGTCGCCAGACAAAATAACTGGGCCCCGCAGCCCACTGTAATTACTCTTATTGAAGCTGTCACTCAATGAGCCGTCCCAAACTGGTTTCAGAGCGACCGGGTGCGTACATCGAGGAGAAGGTGCTAGGGGCAAGGTCCCAGCGCTGCTGGCCGTGTGGTGCTGAGAGCAGCTATCTGTTACTGCTTAAATAATTCCCTTAACAGCCCCTTTTGTTGTCAGCCATTCTTCCTCTCACTAGCCTTCTCATCTCTCCTCTCTGAGCCCAGAGATGTGTTTTGACAAACTGATTGTTCACTGGCATGACGTGATGTAATGAGGGACATATGTTTGCCAAGGAAAGGGAAGAATATGAACATAACATCAAAGAAAGGAAAATCAGATCTCAGGCAGGCCCTAAAATGTGGAGCAAAATATGATGTTTAAATCTGTTTATGTATCTCAATGAAGATGTTTTCAATTGGAGAAAATGTAGAGCTCAGATATAAGGCCACGCAGGAGTGTGGGTTTGATGGAATAACAAAGTCCACATGAAGCAAAACATGCAGAGTTTGATTGTTCCTCTTAAACTCACAAGTGAGTTGCTTTACTATTACTTCAGCTCTGAAATTTGCTTATTAATATTCCATGTCAGAGAAATACAAAATGCTCTGTAATCTTCACTCACAAGTGCACACCCGTTTGCATCACAGTCCTCATCTAACGAAAGACTTTTGATGTGTCAGAGGGAAGCTTTGCAAGCATTAAAAATGTAATTAAAATCTGTGGATGGCACATTTTCAGAAAGCTGTGTTGCTGTTCACCCCTACTGCTATTCATGACTAACCCTGCAGCCTTAGCCAATGCTTCACCTTCCCAATGCTTGCTTATCTGAAGTTCTAGCAAAACCAAAGGAGCAAGAAAATGGCCTCAGCAATTCTTATTTTATCTATGACCTGATTCGCTGGCTACACAAAATTGTCTCATTCTGATATGTTTTCATATAATGATCTAATTGGTAACATCCTATAAAAACTCACTTGCCTAAACTCACAGAACTGAACTATGTTCCAACAAAACTTTCAGTAACCCAAAATAGTTAGCTACCATTACCAGTAAAAGCTATTACTACATAGCCTACTTGCATAAAATTTACAATAAATTGTAGTTAACCACCCGAACTTTATAACGTGCTAAGCAAAATTTAATGCAACACTAGTGTGAACTCTTTTTGCTCCATTTTTTAACAACCTCTTGTTTTTTTTGCATGTGGTATATTCAGCAGGATTGAGAAGAGCTTACCTGATTTGAGGAGCATAAATAGTGGCCCCAATGCTATAGTGGTTAATGAGTTTGCCTTACACATGAAAGACCCCCGACCAGGATGGGACACAATCCCAGCCTCAGGGGATCACACGCTAAGCACATGGATAAATGGGATGGTTACATCAAGAATGGCATCCGGTCTAAAATCTGTACACTGTGGCGAGTCCTAGAGAATTAAAGGAGAAGCTGAAAGTATCTTACGTGTGTTCATCATAAGGGCTGCAAGCTGAGCTGGATTACATAATGGAATGGGCATTCAGTGAAAGTGGACTGCTGATAAGGAGAATGGGGAACCATTACAGGAATCAAAAAATACTAACTTGTGTCTTTATTCCAAATGTATAAATGTTATAAGGCTTGGTATTAGAAAATGTATCAAAACATATCTATTATAAATTTACATGGCAAGCTGGGTATTTATATATAAAATCAACAGTATCAGTATCAGTTCACGCTTTCCGTTCAAACGGAATAATCCTGGATGAGGTGGCGCAGGCCCACGTGGATCTATAAGGCCCATTCAGCTCACACAACGCAGTGCAGTTTGTGAAATAAAACATGATTCATGTTCCTGGACTGTAATCCATTTTTTTTTTAATTTACTGAATTCATCTCCTTTTAATCATTTTCACCTAGTAGTTCTTAATGCAAAAATAAACACTTAAACCACCAAACCTGTGACAATTTACTGTGATTCTTGTGAATTACAAATAAAAAGAGTCACTGAGAAACTTTTGGCCGAACACACAGATCCCATAGCTTTAACCGCAGCTGGACAGGAGTAGAGGTAGTTTATGGCAAGGTGTGTTCCCAAGCACACAAAACACCAATGTTAAACTATCAGTTTAAGTTTGATTTAGTCTTTGCTGCCTGGTTCCCAGGAGGAGTCAGTGCAGTTTGGGATCAGAACTGGGTCAGGTGCTTGGATCCTTTTACATCTATGTAGGCAATATTCTATAATGTATTCTACCTTAGTGTAACAATTTGACTATAAACTGTTTCTTTCAATATTCTATTCAGAGAGAAAGTGATGACGAAGGGTTTTGCAGGAAACTGATTTTTTTCTTTTTACAGAGGGACACAACCCTGCTGTGTAATGGAAGAGCTGTGTAAGCACAAATCCTCTGTTTATGCACTTAAATTCATTATATTATTTTTAAACAATGATACCACAGAACACAATGACCTGTTGTATCATGCATGAATGATTCAGGGGTCTTCCCCACCAGTGCGCTTGTACTGACTGCTTGGTGCTAAGCAAAGTACTCACATGCTGCTGAAGGCAGTAAAACAGCTTTGTTACAAAAGCCGGAGGTATTTGTGGGCTTAATTACATTCATTTTACTCTTGGCATTTTGATGGTAGAACATTTAGCTTAGGAATTTTCATTCCCTTTGTACACCATTGTAATGAGCACAAACCCATAATTGTTTCTCACCCATAGGCACTAACTGGGCTTTTTAATTTTCCATCACTCACTCAGTGGCTGTGCCAAGTTTTCTTCAGGTAATGCTGAAACTCTGACTCACATGGGTGCAGGCTGTGAGAGCCAAGCCAGATTTGAATGGAGCTAAATATATACTATATTCATAAATGCTTCCTGGGATTTGTTATATTATACAAGCTGACACTACTTAATGAACCTTTCAAGGCAGGCACAGGTTTCCATGTTCTGTTTTTTTTTTGCTGCGTGTAATTAGAATTGGTGTTTAATTATGTCTTCCTAACAGCTTTGTGCTTTGTGCAAGGAAAGCAATCACTCAAAGGTAATTAAAAGCTAAACCCAAATCCTGAAACAGCCACATCCATCACAGCTGCACTTTAATGATGAAAATACAGTGTGGGTCTCATAATTATTGCTTTACTATTGTCACAAAAGCAGCACTGAGTAATATCGCATGGAGCGCCTCTTTGGCACGAAAGAGGCCCTTTTACCTTGTTGCTCATTGCTGAGTCGATCCATAGCCACTCTGGATGGTTATCCATGAGACCATAATCACTGCAAGATTAATATCAGCTCTGAGGGATTGCCAACAAATGTGTCATTAAAAAAAATTACAATTATTTTTCAGTACTGTTTTATGAGGTCTGTGAGTTCAAACAAATTATCTCAAAAGCAACATTTTTTTATTGGATGTTAGAAATACTACACAAAAGATCTAAATATAATTCACAGGGGTTTTTTTTGTGTGTGTTCCAGTGTGTTGCCAAAATTAGCTCAGCCAATGAGGATTCTTCATACATGCTATACTTTTCTTATGCCTTGCAATGCTGAGCTTTTTTTTTTTTTAAATGCTTTTCAGTGCTTGATATAAACCAGTGCATGCTGCTGCGCCTGTTCTCATCATGTTATCTATCAGTTTAACAGCTAATAACTGTAAAGTTAACCTTGTAAAGTTTTTTTTTAGCTGTGATGATTGATTGTCATGAATGTGTGCATTTGGCACGTGCTTAGGAATCCAAAGCTATACTGAATGCACTTGCCAACACTGTGCAGGAAAAAGCTGCATTTCTCAGGGTGAACACTGGGGAGAGCCCGTCTGCTCGTAGCATGCACGCCTCCCGGTGCTCTCCCTTCTAGGTGCAACAGCAATCACTCTGCTCCACGTTGCGGTTTCATCAGTTTGTTTTGACAAGAGTATTAACTTACAAAATCACACTTTATAAATGTGGGATCATTTGGAAATAAACACCTGCGGTATCATGAGATAATTAATGCAACAGTAGCAGACAGGAGATAATTTTGATAGATGTTCAAATCCGCTGCCTCATTATCAGCTCTTGCTTGTGAAAAGATAAGTAACTTAATGGAACAAATGATAGACAAGTTATTCCATCCAGCTTTTACTTCATTCACAGTCAGTCACACTTTCTCTGCATGGATCTTTTTGGGCAACAAAACAAACATAAAAATGCACACCAAGACCATGCAAAGAGAGCACAGCAAACTGTCTGCCACATAATGAGCATCCCTTTACTTATTTTACACCCTGTTTGGGTGGTCCTGCCATCAGGCTCTCTATTTTAGGTGTACAAACATGAGAAATGTTGGAAAATCTAATCAAGATGCAAAGATAATGACTTGCTACATACGTAAACACATGCTTTATGCTGCAGATGCTCCCCCAAACAAATTTCAAGTCTACTTAAATCACATGCACTTTTGAGGCCCCCGCGGAAAACATCGTTGTGATCAAGATTCACAGTGGATACCGAGATGGATTCAGAGTTTGTCTGTTTTTGACGTGCGGAGACGAATTACTTGTCAAAAGCACACAAAAAACAGGAAAAAGACAGAAGCACTCAATCATGGCGATGTGCACACAGAATGCAAAACCTGCACAAAAGCACAAGTGTGCGTGCGTGCAGGGATGGAAACCCTCATGCTGAAATCTGCAACAACTGTTTAGTTTCTGAGTCATCGCCATGTGAAGAGTATGGCAGATTGCTGAGAGACAGGGTGGTGCGAGAAAAAAAAACATTAATGACAATATAATGGCTCATTAGCTTGTGATGTGGGTAGTATTGTGTGTAAGCATGTGAAAATGTGAGCATGCGCGTGTTTGTGTGTGAGAGAGAGACAGAGAGAGAGAAAAAGCGAGAGCGAGGGGGGAGAAATGCCTGTACGTTCCCAGGCTAACCTGACTAGGTGAGACTTTCTGGCACCAGCCTCTCAATGCAGCCCTGGGGGGGAACTGTACAGTTCTGCAGCCTACAAACTGAGGTATGCACACACACACACACATTGTAGAAAAGGCAGAGGCTGCTCAGGTTGTGCTTTATTTCTTTCATTTTATCATGTCCGTTTCACCACAGCACAAGGCTGTAAAACCGAATACTGTATTTACATGCTGTAAATACATGTTTCACATGCTGCATATAATGTACCACAGACACATAATACTTTTTAAGAACCTGGAAGGCTGCATCCTTATATTATGTTTATCCACATTACCACAGTGTGATACACTCTGGTTAAAATGTAGCCTCCTGCTTGCCATAGTGATGGCTGAGTTTCGGGGTCAGGTCTCTTCATGTGTTTGACATTATTAGCAGAGCTACCATGTAATCCAGACCCAATCCTCAGGGCAATGAGACTTTATTGGGGGTAAAGGGTGATGGTTATGGAAGCTATTAGACAATAATGGAATAAACTCACCCCCTTTAACTTATTTGGTCCCTGGAGGATTGTCTTTTTCCACTGAAGCCCCTTATCGCTCAGTATTTAGACAAAATTGATGACATACCTTTAAGAGTTTGGGAAGCTCTCATTTTGAAGTTAATCTCTGAGTCTGATAATCCCCTGTTTGGCGTTATGATTCAAAGTTTGGTAATTTCAGAAAGTGCTTTCCCAGGGTGAGGGCAGGGGTGAAGTGAGGAGATATGATCAGTAACTAAACTAAGAGGATGTTGTACTTTAACTTTTTAATATTCACTGCTGGTAAAAGTGATTACTGTTCTCTGCTTTGTATAATTATATTTGCTGCATGTTTGTGTTTGAATTCGGGGGGGGGGGGGGGCGCGTGGTGA
>VUQJ01001866.1:0-12159 GCA_015108635.1 Andinoacara biseriatus | reverse complement strand
TTAAATAATCCTAACCCAACAGAGGAACAATAATCTGGTTTTCCCTTATTTCGCATATTGTTCCATGTCAAGATGCATGCCCTAAATTTAGAATGGGAAACAGGAGCAGTGGGTAGTTTATTATCTGCAGTTTATTGTTCTGTAGATGGCTTTGGGTCACCAATGCCAATTTAATTTTGGCAGTGAGCACTGAGCCTATAAGTATATATATATATATATATCTTCACTAAACAAGCCATATCTGGTGGAGTTTGTCTGCATAATTTAAGCCACCACTTCTCAGAGAAGTAAAAGTGCAATTTGCTTTGCTACATTTGTATTTACTCAGTTATAAGCAGAACATTTTTTTATGAATGAAAACATTATGGGTATAAATTTCAGATAATACCTCTGTGATTGGTCCTTGATGCTACATTTTATTCCTTTTTAGAGATACAAAACCCAAAGTGTCCATAGTGTTTCCACAGCAGTAACGACCATTTAAAATAAATAAATAAATAAATAAAAAGCAACACTCAGGCTGAACTAGTGTGAGTGTTTAATATCATTTCCTCTGAGATACTCATTTTGGCTCAAGTAAAAAAAAAAAGAAAAAAAGTTTATAAGAAAAAAAAAAAGAATCCAGATTCTTTAGCATTCATGAGATAGCGCCAAGAAATTAAACTCTTAAGTGACGACATTCACCAATGGTGGAAGTTTTAATCAAAGTCGAGAACATTTAAGATATCGTTAGCCTCATAGCCTCATGCCCATCGACAGTGCTAACAAATTAGAGTTATGCAGATATCTCACTTTGGCCAAAATAT
The DNA here is from genome assembly GCA_015108635.1 of Andinoacara biseriatus. Taxonomy (NCBI): domain Eukaryota; kingdom Metazoa; phylum Chordata; class Actinopteri; order Cichliformes; family Cichlidae; genus Andinoacara; species Andinoacara biseriatus. Next base: position 11,353 of record VUQJ01001866.1, on the reverse strand, counting down.
GACTTTAGGCTATTATGCTATGAGGCTAACAACATAGCCTCATAGCTAAGTAAGACAGGTTGTCATTTATTTATACACATGATCAAACTACAAACTAATTCAGGAACAAAATACTGATCACAGATACGTGCGTGGAATCTTCGTGGAGGCCCAGTGATCCCAAGTACCGCAGCAAATTCACAACAGAATGGCGGAAAAAGACTGGTCCAGTCCAAAGTTCAACCCGAGTGAAACCCCGTGGTAGGGCCTTTAGAGAGCTGAACATAAACAAATACTCATGGGCCAAAATTCCTCCACGATGGTGTGAAAGAATTAACAGAATTATGGGGTATGCTTAGTCTTTCACAGGACTGCAGAGACCTGAGAAAACTTTCTTTTTTCACAGATCCACATTGCTGAAGCCTCAAAAATCCCAAGGTATCAATTAAAGTTGGTCAAAATTAGGCAATGAGCTTGTTTTTTTGATAAGGTGATAAGTTTAACTAAATGCTAGATGTAAAAATAAAGTTGAGAATAGTGGGAATTAATGCATGTGAACCCTTCACAATGAAATATGAAGTAAAATACAGATTCTTGTGTTTGAGAATCTTACCAAATTATCTTGCGTGATTGAAAGCGATAACAGAAACCGAAAGAGTGGAACCACATTGTTAACAACAAACAACAGCGCTTCAAAGGCCCAGATTTGACTGAAACACATGAATGTAATTTAGTGTTGAGGTTGAACCTTTATAGGTCAAACACATTTCATTTACTGTCTGCCTACCCACTTTTATTTACGTAGCACTTGCTTTATGATGTGACATGTGAGTTTACTCTCAGGGTGGAAACTTGTGAGACAAATTCCTTCCCGAGACCACACAGGCCTGTTCGTTATGCATGTGACTGCTGACTGCTGTTCGCAGCTGCATTAAGAGCTCCTTTATAGCAAGTTGTCTGCAGGCTTCTTGTTATGTGTGGGTTGTCAGTAGCTGATTATTTTGATCTGGGCCTGGAAGTGCTTGCTTGCTCTGAGTACTGTGTTTCAGCTTGCCTGTGCTAAACAAAAGACAAGCAGCCAGGAAATGCACCAGCCAATCAGGAGCTGCCTTATATCCGCGCAGCACATGGAGCCAGTCCTAGCGTGGCTTTCAACTGAACTGTTGAGTCGGACAGCTTGGAGAGCCGTGGCTGTGCTCTGAGCAGGGTGAGGGCTGACAGGGCTGTCCTCCATGTTTTAATAAGCATTGACATATCACACAGAGTATTTAGCCATGCATCCACAGAGGTAAGCCGTATTTTCATCTTTTTCCACATGTACTACTTTGTCTATGAGGCACCAGTACGTGATCTGTGCCTGAGTAATAATACAGGTTTATCTGACAGAATGGGGGAGGGGAAGAATATTTGTCACCCACAGCATAGGAGTGGAGCCTGGAAGGAGAGCAAAGCATGGTATAGTACAACAGACAGCCTCTGCTAGCTGGTTGGCTGCGTGGATATGCACAGTAGAGGGCCATAGGTCACATGCAAGGTTATTGTATGGTCTGACTGAGAAAACCTGCTTCCTTTTGTAAAGTTCAAAAGAGAGCTGCCTTTCTGTGACTGTCCCTGGCCTTTGACAGGCCCAGTGAGGGAACCAGGCAGGATGGGAGAGCAGTTCAGAGAGGAGATCCCAGAGGAATTAACAGATGGTAAACTGACAGCACAGCAAGTTTAATTTAGGCCTCAAACAAGAATGAGAGCAAGGCACCGGGCTACTGTCGTTAATTGTTTGCCGACTAACATGGCAATGAAGAACCGACTATAAATGATTAAACTGTATTTTTATCAGAAAGCCAGTATACTCCAGAATGGGGAGTTAAAAAAAAAAAAAGCATGCCATTAAAAGGCCTGCAAGCTGTTCGACATTATTCTAAAATACTGGTTATTTACAGACTAAATATATTGTAGCTGCTTATTTATCACAAGCTTGGAAGAAGTGGCTGAGCTTAATGGTGTGCACTGCCTCCCAGTGTTGTTCTCTGCTGCCGAGTGTCAGCCATTTTAGAGAGCTTCCCCTTTCTGTCCCTCTGCTCCAAGCACACTGTGTATTTGTATGTAAGAGAGAAGGCAAGAAGAAGGGAAGGACTTCCTCTCAAAAGGCTCTGCACACAAACCTCATCCAGAGAGGCTTTCACAACCTTTTTGAAGTCGACCAGGTTAGATTGAATTCTGTTTATACATAATGGTGTTAGTGTTTTGTGTGCATGGATCAGATAAAAAAATCTTAAATTTAGTGTTATTTTTTTTTGTCAGTTTAGCGATATTATTTACTCCTCTGACGTATTTCAGGTGGGATGCGTAACATTATTGATATTGATAATATTGGACAGTGTGTCAGATGTAACCAGTGGAGTTATGGCCTGGATATAATGAGGTGTGCATAATTTTGCTTGACCAGGGTTCAGGAGGGGTCCAGGCTGAAAACAGCAAACCCATCACTCAGTATTCTGTGAATGGAGTCTGGTAATGTGTTTAATCCCCCCCACCCCCCTACCCCACCCCCCCCATTCCACTACATTTTTTGAGGATTTGTGCAGATGCACTTACACCTCATTCCTCATGCGTTCCCTTTTCATAAGGAGCATCCGAGAACTGTTTTCCAGCGTCAAACTCTTGGATCGTTTGTATTTATGTTTTACGGGAACTCTGTTTAAATTGCGTACATTATTACTTGATGGAAGGAAATAAATATATTTGGCCTCAAAAAATGTATACCTTTGCTTTAACAGTCAGCTTACGTCATGCTGTGTATGCTCAGATTTCCAGGCAGACAGTAGATGGAGAAAGGAGGCTGTGCAGTCCATACCGTCTTGCAGGCCTGTGACATTTTTTCAGCCCCATCTTTGTGTCCACTTTTAGGGCCCTTGCTATCTATCAGCATGCTAGGGCACATCATAAGCCGCATGTGGTCCTGTGCAGCAGATTTGACTGGTGCCGTGTGTACGTGCTATGTGTGCAGTGTGCACAGTGGCCAGAGAGAGAGAGGGAGAGGGAGAAAGAGAGAGAGTGTCTTCAAAATGGACGCCATACACATATACTGGCTGAGAGCACAGAGAGAGAAGGAATCGTATCCTCTCCCTGTCAAGCCCGTAGGGCTGCATCTTACATGTCTGTTGAGAGGAGCACAGCCAGTGTATGTCTGGATGGAGTTTTAAGGCAGTGAGGGACTTGGTTTTCACGAGTGTTTTTGTGACATCGAGGATCAGTCCTCTCTGCATTGCAGCATTGTGGTTGAGGAGAGCGGGGAGAAGAGAGCCTGTGTGGCACACCGAGCTGAGCACCCAATCAGGGACCTCCGTGTGGTGCTTGAGCCAATCGGCAGCTTGCAGCCGAGGTTAAAGATTGTCAATTGCAGGAGAGAGCAGCAGGGAGAGAAGGCCTTCTGGGAAACCTGGACCCATCTTTTCCCTCATCCCCCCAACGTCCTCAATTGATAAAGATAAAGATTAAAGAATAGGCTGAAGAATCTGTATGTGAGTAAGGAAAAAGGTATGCTGTTAATTTCCTACATTGAGGCATGATTGTTATGACAGTGGTGGGTGTGGAAAGGGATGTGTCAGTAGGTTACAGGGTTACAGTATGCTGAACTGAATGTGCTGTGCTCTGATTTATAAAGTGGTTTTGTGAGGATGGACAGCATTGATTTCCCTCTTCTCCATGTGTCTCTCTTTCCATTTGTGTGCTGTTGTTGTTGTATTTCCTGGCCTGGACAGGACAGGATGTTGCAGGGGTAAACTGTCTGAGGCTGTCCAGAAAGGCTGGATGAGGAGGCCAGTAAAGCAGTTTCAGTGCAGTCCTGTTTGGGTTTGTGGATGTGCTGTATTTCCGTGTTTCATCTCACTGTAGTGATTGAGGAGATTGAGGGTGTGGGGGTTGGGGAACAAGATAATCGAAATGGAAGCAGTATTGTAGTTGGATGAAAACAATGCATTTAAAAGGTGCTTTTACTCAAGTGTAAGAGAAATAAATATGACAGAATCTGAGTTCATCTGAGCACAGAGGCCACTGCATCTGCTGTGGCGTCAGAGAGGATGGCAATAACAATAGAATCGACAACAGGGCACCTGTAAACCAAGGTGACTCGTGAGAAAAACCTGTTGGGCAGATTTTTTTGAAAAAGGCAGTTGACAGCTCATTTTGGGTTTTGCGTTTGAAGATTTATTTTTTTTTTCCATCCAACAGAAATGTGGCTGTGATTGTGCTTTCCATTATGATATACTGTCTGGCAGTAGGTAACTTGATCAATGAATATTAGTTTTCGTTTAGCCTATTTACAGAACATGCTGTTAACGTGTTGGATGTGACAAGGTGCAGAGATTTCTGTCCTCTGTTTTCAGGTTTACTATTTATTAGGTCAGTGGTGAAAGGTGTCTGCTGTGCTGCAGTTGTCACAGTATTGGATCATTTTAGCTTTACTTGAGCACATTTTGTCTGTAAGCTGTTGATATACAGTTTGTCGGATATACCTTGGCATATTGGTACGTATTGGTATGAATCATCAAATTGTTTTCAGGTTTTGCTGTGTTGTTGACGTTTTGTTGACTACTTTCTAAAGTCGTTCTTATTTTTTACCTTCCAAGATAAAAGGAATGTGATGTGAAATGCACAACCATTGTTGGACTCACTGTTGCAAATCATTCACGTCAAGTCTTTAAAACCTTTGGTTTTTTCAAGCTCCAGAGACCTTTGGTTCTCTTGCTCAGCCCTTGTTTTTGAAATGCTGATTTAAATATGCATTTTTTTTTAAATGTTTTTACCAAAGATTTGTTACACTCTGTCCCAAATCTCAACAGAATTCTGTAACAGTTATTCTCTAGAATAACCTCTTGTCACAGGATGGGAGGTGCTCCGGACTGCTATATAACAAACTTAGGAAAACTGTCCACTGGCATACTGACTGTACCGCACAACTAGAAGTCATTAATGAAAGAAGTTACTTTATCTCGACCAGTCAGTTTTTATTCATTCTGGTCCTGTTTCTTGCTTTTATTTTGACTTTTATTTTATTTTGAGTAAAATATTGGTTAAATCACTGCATCATTTCTATCAAGCTTCTGGGCTAATAGAGTAATTATGATCTCAAGTACACTAAGACTATAATGTTGCTCATACACCATACTGTATCTTTTTTCCTACACCTTTTTAAACTTAGTGATGTGACACATTTTCAGCTGTATGTTACATTCGAGTGACATGCCTGTGGCAATGCACTTTCATTCATCAGTTTGGAAGAAGAAGAGGGGAAAACAGAAGAACAGGCTGTTACAGAAGAAATGGAGATCTCAACACGGTCCAAAGGTAACAACATAGAGCGTGAGAGGTTTCGATGGCAAAGTGCTCCTTCTCTACTTGCTGTATTTCTATACTTAACTCTGATTTTTGTCTGCAGTTTCTGAGGCTGGTTCAACAGAAAGGGTGGCTCCAAAAAGAAAGATGCCCAGTCCTTCTCAGTCATCCAATGGCCACTCTTCTGCTGAAACCTCACCCTGCCCAGTGAAAAAGAAGAAAAAACCAGGTGCTGTTAGCAACAGCAAAGATCAGGTACCAGTCAGTTCACAGCCGAGGAAACTTATAAAAAACATTTTTATGCTCCCCATCATAAGAAGAAAAATGTGATAGAACAGAGCACAACTTAAAAATATAGATATTGCATCATTATATGATTTTAACTAATTTGATATTCAGTGATTTTGCCCAGAGGTATACTCAAGATACCAGATTTGTTCACTGCAAAGTGCAGTGAACACTGGCTTATCTCAACTTGGACCTACAAAATCCAGGTCAAAATCAGTTGTTATCAACATGCATTGTATGAAAATTCATTGATATATTCATTAATTAATTAATATAGCTGCAGTATTCATTAATAAAGTTTAAATAGCACAAGATAATTTGATTGTGATACATTGCATATGTACATAACCAGTAAGATTTAGAAACCGTGCCCAATACGTTTGATGACATAAAGGTAATAAGAAGTGCTCGATCGTTCTCAACAGTTTTTGTTCTGTCAGTATTTATTTATGGTGGTCTCCTTACTTTAATATGCGCCACTGAAAACCAATTAAGGTTTTGAGACACAGTATTTCTTAGCATGCAGTGTCCCTGTTTTTACTGTTCAGGAGTGTCTGTCTGATGACCATACATTTTTATATACACTTTTTATGAATTGTTCAGTCTTATTTTGTACCAGCTAATAACCGCAGTCTAATCAGCATTCAGTTTGTCTCTAAGTTTTGACCCTTTGCTGATTAATATTCTTAATGCCCAAGTTTTGGAAAAATGAGCTCTGTGCAGCTGTTATTTTAACAAATGATTTTAAAGTTCAGAAAAAGTCTGTATTATAATTATTACATGATTACTTGTGGCTTATGATTTAGCTTGCATTTCCATGTGCATGGTTTGCTTGCTTTCTGCTTAAAGCAGATCACAAATGCACATTAGGTAAATGATTGCTAGTAATTCACATGGCACATTGTGTTGTTCTTCGTAAAAAATTAGCAGTCCTTATAACCTTGATTGCCATTTAATCAAGACTGTCCACACTGTTTACCCTTTTACACATTGTTCACAGTTTATGTTATAAAACAGACTGAAATCAGAGAATGAATTACCTAGAAAAAGCTGACTAGTTATTCTTTTATGGCAGACTCTTCAAGCAGCAGTTGGTGTGTAACAGGCTGCGCACAGACTCAGTCTGTGTTTTTCAGATGGTAACTTTTGTGTGCTTTTTGTCGATGCTTTGCATGTCTGCTTGGCTTTTCTAATCTCTGGCCTGATTTTGATCTCCCCCCAACTTTGTGTTTCTTTTGCCTGCATTCCAGTCAGAACTAAGACATGGTCCCTTTTACTATGTGAAGCAGCCAGCACTCACCACAGACCCTGTTGATGTTGTACCGCAGGACGGCAGGAATGACTTCTACTGCTGGCTGTGCCACCGCGAGGGCCAGGTGCTCTGCTGTGAGCTCTGCCCCAGGGTGTACCACGCCAAGTGCCTCAAACTACCAGCTGAGCCCGAGGGCGACTGGTTCTGTCCAGAGTGTGAGGTATCTTGCTGTAGTCGTGTGCATTTGTGTGGCTGTACACAAGTAATTGTGGGACTATGTGCCATGAACAGCTTTAACCAGCGAGCAACTACCTGGTTTAGTCTGTAGTTGACCCCAAAAATGTATAAACTCGTAGGTCACACTTGTGTGAGAGCAGGAGAAGATGGTAGAAGATTAAAGTTTAGGCCTGCTAATTTACATTCGGGTATTTATTATGAAATTATTGTTGGTAGCACAATTTGGAATACACATATCTAAATCACCAAAATAAATGATTTAAATATACCATTTTAGATATAATTCAGTATCTGTTTATTTTACTTATTATATTATCATTGTGATTTTTTTTTTTAAATAATTTTTTTTGCAGAAAATTACAGTCGCTGAATGCATTGAAACGCAGAGCAAGGCAATGACAATGCTGACAATAGACCAACTCTCCTACTTACTGAAATTTGCACTCCAAAAGATTAAACAGCCTGGGGTAAGGGGTGTCCAAATTTCTATGTCCAATTTTGTGTGTTATAGTCAAACAAAAGTTCTGGAAATATCCAGGAGAAAATTACATCTGTGTGTTTATTTCCTGTTTGTCTAATGTGAGCAGACTGAGCCTTTTCAGAAACCCGTATCTCTGGAACAACATCCGGATTATGCAGAGTACATTTTCCACCCCATGGACTTGTGTACTTTAGAGAAGGTACAAATTTTTTTTGCTAAAACAGAAAAGTCTTAAAATTGAGCCAAAGAAAATACTAGAATTAGAAACATGAGGTATGAGGAAAACATGCATATAAAACACTGACAAGAGTGCATTTGCTTGTTCTTGATTTTCTTATTTTTACTTCTATATATAGAATGTAAAAAAGAAGATGTATGGCTGTACTGAAGCTTTTCTTGCTGATGTGAAATGGATTTTGCATAATTGCATCATCTATAATGGAGGTAGGCCTCTTTGATGTACATCACGACTCCCTTTACTGTGGTAAGAATAATAAGCTAAGCTTGTGCATCTATTTCAGGTAATCACAAATTAACAGCAACTGCAAAAGTCATTGTCAGGATCTGTGAACATGAGGTAAAGAAGCTTTAATTACTTGGTGACATTTTTGTAAATGTGTCTTTTATATGGAATTACATCATTTGTCATTTAATGTATTTTTAGATGAATGAGATTGAGGTGTGTCCAGAGTGCTACCTGTCTGCATGCCAAAAAAGGGACAACTGGTTTTGTGAGCCATGTGTAGGTCTTTACATTCATTTAAATACCATAATTAAAATAACTGTTAAATACATTTTAGCTTGGATATCAGATTTGTGAAGCGCTATAATTTACAATTTTATTTTTCTTTCCAATAGAGTCAGCCTCACCCCCTGGTCTGGGCTAAGTTGAAGGGCTTTCCATTCTGGCCAGCAAAAGCACTTCGTGAAAAAGATGGCCAAGTAGATGCGCGCTTCTTTGGGCAGCACGACAGGTATGATTAACCTTTTGGGCGCTACGGAGGAAACTCCTTGTTTTAAAGTCACTGCATTTCCACTGGATATTGAATCTGTGAAATTGTGCTCCGTTGTTGTTCTTCGACATAGGGCCTGGGTTCCAATCAACAACTGCTACCTCATGTCCAAAGAGATCCCTTTCTCTGTAAAGAAAACAAAAAGCATTTTCAACAGTGCCATGCAAGAAATGGAGGTCTATGTGGAAAATATTCGCAAGAAGTTTGGGGTCTTCAACTACGCACCCTTCCGCACTCCCTACACCCCCAACAACCAGATGCAAATGCTGGTGGACCCCTCTAACCCCAGTGCTGGTACAGTGAAAACAGAGAAACCAGATAAACTTCGCTTCAACTTTGATATAACTGCTTCTCCTAAGATGGTCCTCAGCAAGAGTAGCACACCTAGTGGTATGAATAGGCGGGTCTCGATGACGGACATGCCTCGGTCTCCCATGAGTACGAACTCTTCGGTTCACACAGGGTCTGATGGGGAGCAAGATGTGGAAAAGGCCAGTAAGAATCCTGCACTCCACTACAGCACTGGAGAGGAGTCAATGGACTGCACTGGTAAATAAACGTCTCCTTCACTCTGGCTGCATTTATGACATTTTATAGTCACCATTTATAAGCTTGTTTTTGTTCTTTTTATTACAGCATCTCCTGTTTCAGGGAAGATGGGTCCTGCAGGCAGTGTGTCAGGTAGTCCAAAGCCCTTTAACCCTGGACTGGTGCCCAAACAGGAAAGGACTGCAGGGACAGGTGGCATCCTCAATCTTAACCTAGGTCAGTAACAAAAGCACAAATATAGTGGATTTATGTTCTCACAAAGGCTAACAATCAACAAGTCATTATTATTATGCCAATTAATTAATAATTTGTGCATCTACATGTTCCTTTCAGATCGAGTGAAAGCTGAAATGGATCTGAAGGAGCTGAGTGAGACTGTTCAACAACAGCAGCAGCAGCAGCAACAACAAGGTGTGCCACCACCCCCCGCTACGCCAAAGAGACCCATCAGGAGTCTGGACAAGACTATTGAAAGCTGCAAGGCACAGCTGGGTACATACACATCTTTGACATGGCTTGTCACAGACCTTTATTCTTGTCTTGTGCATGTCATGCTACCTTATTGCTGTGTAGTGATTTAATAGCAAATCCTAGAAAATGTGCAAATATTTCAGTTGTTTTGTATTTGCAGAAATTTGAATTCAACAGTTTTATAAATCTGCCACAGCAGTTCTGATTCAAATCAGTAGTATTTTAACATTGTCACTGCTGCTGATTAGGGTTTAATAAGCCAGAGTTTTTATTTCTCTTTATTTGCTTCTAACAGAAAGAATGTAATACAATGCACATTTCTTAACACAGGTATTGATGAGATATCTGAAGATGTGTATAAAGACGTGGATCACAGTGACTCTGAGGACTCTGAGAAGTCAGACTCGAGTGACAGCGAGTATCTCAGTGATGAGGAACATAAGCCAAAGACCTCAGCTCAGGACGACAAGGAAAAAATGGAGAGAAAAAGGTCTAAAGCAACCACGGAGGGAGAGAATAAGGAAGGAGTTGCGGTACCAGGGGATAAAGCCACCCCTGAAACCCCGCTCAAAGAGAAGCAGAGTAGCAATGGTCCAGATAGAGATCTCCAGGACAAGCCCAGAACACCCCAGTCTCAGCCCCTCACTGACAAACCCAAAGCCCCAGAGGATGTCAGAGCAGCTGGTGTTACATCAGCAGCTGAGCAGGACTCTGATTCTGAAAGAGAGCTGGTGATTGACCTAGGTGATGAACATGGAGGCCGTGACTCAAAGAGAGCAAAAAGAGAGCCGGGATCTTCCACTGCCAAAACTCCCAAAGAGTCTAATGTTGCCAAGCTGGAAGGTGAGGCTTATTTATGAACTTTATTCACTCCTGTAATTCTCATTATGACTTTTTAACAATGCTATCTTCAGGTTAGTGTTTGGGGCTGTTAGGTTTCCTTTTAGTTGTATATAAATTTACAATTTAAGAAGTCATTGGCAAATTGCATACTTTACTCCATCATCAGTTAGGCCTTACCAACTTGTAAGACAAAGGAAGGGATGGCAACAACAAAGAAAATATGAGCACTTCCTCTTTGCAGTTTCTAGTATTTGACTGAGTGTCAGTTATGGGAAATTGCATGATTTGAAAAACCACAAGGAGCTTCAGATTGAACTGTGTCTGTTAGGTAGAAAGGCACTGCTTTCTCTCAAAACTGCAACAAAGCTGCAGGATTGTTTAGCTGACCTAGGAGCAGCTGACTGAGTTGAAGCACAAACAGGGTCTACACTGAAGAATCATCAGAATGAAATCTTAGCTGCGATTATCCCAAAAGTCAACATCTGAAGTCTGCAAAACAACATCTGGATAAGCTGGAATTGTTTTGGAAGGAAGTGCTGTGGGCAGAGGAAGTTTAAATTTAAGTGTTTTCACCACAATGACAAGTTGGGGAAGGGGGTGGGTATAAAGCTGTGGGTTAGTTTGGCAGTCAGTGGCAGAAAAACATTACTAAATGGAGGGGACAATGTATTCCAGTAAATATCAGGAAGCTTTGGTTTCAAATGCAGGAAGTGCATTAAAGCTTCTGCATCTACACAGTGATCTAAAATATACCTTTTAAAATGCTCTATGGGAAAACGATAAACATTCGTAAGACTAGAATGTCAAAGTGTTATTAAGTACTGACTTTGCTGGGTGCTGAAGCATTTGTACACACCCAAATAATACCATTTAATCGTTTATAATTTTTAGGTTGGGGCCACATAGCAG
>VUQJ01001864.1:0-11097 GCA_015108635.1 Andinoacara biseriatus | reverse complement strand
GGGTGTCACTTCAGGGAAACTTAAAACAAATGCAAAAAAAAATATGGGCATTCGTTTCCTCATAATAAAGTTTGAGGGGTCAAAAAATTTACCGGAATGTCCCAGAAGGGCCCAAGAAGGAGATTCCCAGGAAAGACGACTGTGCTGGCAGGTATGAGCCTGTCACTGTGTTTGTGCTGTGCATTTTTAATGGATTATCTAACTAATATTGTGACCTTCTGATGTTGCATTAGTCTGATGCTCAGCACTAACTAGACCTAACCCGTACGGCTTATGAAAACAGCTGGCTAGTGTTAGCTAGCTTCTAGCTTCTCATCTAAATACGATTCCAGCTCAAAACACCAACAATGAGACTTAAAAATGTGGAGTCCAGCCAAAACCGCCTGACCCGCCCCACCTGACCCGCTTTTCACTGAAAATGAACTGAATACTCACAGGTGACGTTTCCTGTGAGCAGCCCATCAGTCCTGAGTTTGTGCTGCTCAATTACATTTTTAAACGTGTTTCTCTTGCTTGTTGCCACCAAAAACACCAGTCAGATGAACGTATAAGAAAAACACACCACCCTACTTTCCCAGGACCACCGAGAGTGTAAAATACTGACGTAGCCACTGTGACGTCTCATTATGAAGGCCTGAGCTGAGCAATTTCACTGTTGCTAACATTGCACATGAATAAAATAAGAAAACTCTAACCCAATACCATTTATGGTACTAAGGAGGCAGCAGCATATAAATTTTTAGTCTGTAACAGGCAGATGAAAGTGGAAAATTTAGCCTTCCATAAAAACTGAGTGTGGATTCTGTCAGAGCCAAAACAGGCTGTGCACGGTGGTCAAAGGCTGAAGTCTCACCTTCAGCTGTATTTAACACACACCAGTGAGCCACACTGCTGCCCTGCTCGACCTGCTCCTTCATCACCACGAACACACACACACACACACGCACACAGCAGTTCACTTTTGCCTCAAACACACACACTGCTGGAAGTTTATTTATTCCAGCAAATGTGGATCAACCTGATGCTCAAAATAGTCCAACGAATGTCTGATAAAGACCACAGTGACAATCTGAGTCTTCTTCAAAAATACATACAGAGGTACATTATCAAAGGTTGTCTTGAAGATTTAAGTCCTCTAAAAGGATGTGAAGAGGAGCAGCATCGTCCTTTAACTTTAAACACAACGTACTGCCTGAGGAAGCAGCTGCATTTCAACACGTCCACCATCGTTTAAAATAACAACCTGTGAGTCCGTCCATCTGCCCATGGACAGGTCATGAATCACTGATGGACTAGTTCTTATATAGCGCTTTTCTACTCTGAGCACTCAAAGCGCTTATACAACATGTTTACATTTACCCCATTCACACAAGCACTTCCATATGTAACTAAGCTAAGTGCTTCAATTAGCTAACATTCACACACATTCATACTCCAACGCTTGCGTCGGAGAGCAACTCAGGGTTAAGTATCTTGCCCAAGGATACATTGGCATGCAGGCTGGAGCAGCCAGGAATCGAACCGCCGACTTTCCGATCACTGGGTGACCTGCTCTACCTCCTGAGCTGCAGCCACCTCCTGCACATCTGCAGTGAGACTGTGAACGTGCTGAGTCTGCATTAAAGCAGCAGCAATGATGTTATAGACAGGAAATCACTGCGTGCTCATCCAGCGTCAGCAAGGCCACCGGCCGCCATGAACCTCGCAGACAGGCGGAGATATGATGTCACCAAGGGCAAAGATGGGAAGCAGACAAAAAGCTGGGGTGTGGTATAAAAAGCTTTGATATCTAAAGATTAGTGCATTCCAGGTGAAATCAGAATATCCCAAATTCCTGGTTGTAATTTTCAAGACCAGAATCAAAGGGAAACTATTGTCTTTCCGCTAAAGAACAGAACAAGAGGGAAACTGGTAACCGCTCTCTGCCCAGCCTCGACAGAGAGGTCATCAAACAGGTGGAATAAATTATTGCTGCTGTTCATTAGGTTATCTCCAGGTTCATGTTTAAGAAGATAAACAGCAATACAATTTTCCTGAGAAATGGCTGAATCGTGGGTTTGTACCTGCTAACCTCTAATCTCAAACATAACCTGCTCTGGAGCACATCAAACATGTGTGATTAGTTACCATGTTGATGTGCCCGAGTACAAAGTGAGTCATATTCGCAACACTGGAAACTCAGGATTAAATCTGAACACACCTCACCAGGCAGAACCTGTGGCAGCAGTTTTAAAGAGCCCTGGTTGGATGCTGGGCAGTAGTACTCCAATGTGTCATATCCATTAGTTTTTAATGCTTAAAAAAAGCCAAAGACTGATCTGATCCTGCTGCTGTCCCAATTTAAAACAAGTTACTTTGTTTATTTGGCCTTCAGTTTGTTTTCTTGCTGCCAGAAATGATGTTTCCAGACTCACTCCGGCTCGATTTGATGTTATCTGTGTCTTTCATTGGCCATCACGTGTTCTTTTCCTACCATTTCTGGTTTTCCTCCTGGCTGTCTAAACAGATGAACTGTGTTGTGTTTACACAGTAGGTGTGTGTGTGTGTGTGTGCTTCTTACATTGCTTCTTATATATACAGTGCTGTGCAAAGGTCCTGAGCCACCACTCATTTCTTTATCTTTTGCCAGGAAAGTGGGAAACAGGCAGAGTTTCTAAAAAGTTTGAAAGTGAATATTTAGGATAAGGACCTTTATTCTACAACACAGGCCAAAATCTCTCAGCAAGCTTTCTTGTAATTTCTTTAAGTAGTCTTCAGGAATAGTTCTCCAGGCTTCTTGAAGGGCATTCAAAGAATGTTGGCTCCCTTTTGTTCTGTTCTCTATCAAAATGATGCCGCAATGTTTCTGGCTCTGTGGAGGCCAATCCATGACTAATACTGTTCCACTGTGAGTTTTTCAATCCAGCGTGTCCTGTACTTTTATGGCACTGGCAGTAAGTTTGGGATGCTGAAAAATGATGCTGTTGCCAATCAGACACTTTCTGGATTGTGTTGCATGATAGGTACCAATTTGATGGTACTTTTCTACATTTATAATTACAGAAATTTTGACAAGATTTCAAAAACCACTGGCTGAAATGCAGCATCACAGAGCCTGGAACCAGATAAATTTCTCTGGTCCTGTGTCATTTCTTTTCTGAATGTTTTTCTATTTCCTAGGGATATTAGGTTCAGATACTGTTCATCTGCTGTAGATTGGTCAATTGATTCTTCGCTAAGTTATCTGTTATGTGTAGATACAATATTGATTCATCTGTTGAGTTGTGTCCTTGAGGTACGTTCTTATGGCTTAATGATTGAAAACGTTCAGGTACAAGGACTGGACTGAAAATAAATGAAAAAGCAATGCCCATGTCCAAAGAAAAACTTCGAAAGACCTTCAGAAAGCCTGGAGAACTATTGACTCGCTCAAGACCACTTTAAAAAATTAAAAGGTAGTCGGGCTCCTTGGAAGCAAAATATAAAGAAGCATGGGGTGGTTTAAGACTTCTGCACAGTTATTTATACCCACGCAGAGTACTCTCTCAGAAGATATATAATAAATAATAAGTAGTATTTAAGTACTCTTATTGCTCTTAAGAGAGACGGATACAGACTGATCAGGTTATAGGGGTTATGGCTTCCTGCTGTGATTTTAAGACATTTTAATTCTGTCTCTAATCTGAGTAATTAATTTCAACTCAGATATGAGTCACTCCATCGTAAATGAATGACAGGGCGGAGGAGACATTTGACAATACAAAGCAGCTCTTCCATTGGTAAGGAAATTATGCCCAATCTGTCCAGGAACCAGAGATGCTGCATTTGGACTCGCTTTGACCCACTGCTGCCCACAGCCTTCACAAAATCTCATTTTCACCCCTCCTTCCCCCACAACTCCTTCCCTATCTTTCTTACTGTCACTTACACTTACACAGTGGACCATTTCAGTGGTGGGAGGCTTTTATCTTTGCAGTCAGGCATGATGCAGACGTGGAGAGGGGCTGCTCTGCTCCAGAGGACTATGCACTCGGCAGAGTGTATGCAATCGAGAGGTCACATCTGAGACCGGTTCAACCAGAAAGCCATTTCCCACATTCCATAAAAGAACTGAGGCCAGAGAACCCAGAGAATATCAATCAACCTATACAGTTCAGAAGAAATGCCTTTGTTTGGGGGAGAATAGATCCTGTTTGCCACAAAGTCTCTTGCAGATATAATAGGCACATACACATACATACAAAACACAGACTCACAGAAACCTCTTCCAGCTGACTTGCCAACTTCTGCGAAAAATTCATCAAAGACTGAATTCAAAGCAAGAGCTGCTGTATCTGTGAGCGTATGCATGCAAATGGGCATGTGCATGGATGTGAAAGTGCATATGTGTGCATGTTTTTACAGTGACTGAAGAAACACTCGACTAAATCGGCACTGGTAAGTATATGCGTGTCTTTCTGTTCCATTCACACATTTTCAACCACAGATCTCTGTCTTATGTAACCAGTTTATTTAAACACTAGTTCTGAGCTCTTATCTTCATATCTGCATATAAAAGTTGCATGCCAGCTGGCACCAATACCACTTCGTATAAAAGAACTGCTTTCAACAAGAGTACAACATGCTTCAAACAGATGACATAACAGCTGTTACGTAACAGATACGGTAGTGGATGTCTGGCAGTCCCGATAAAGCCCGCTCATTTCTGACCCAGACTCACAGTTCCAGAAAGTGTGGTCTCAGATCACTGATGACTTTATAATCTGCACCCAGAGGCTCAGAATGTATGATTGAGTGTTTCTGTGATTAACTGATGACCGCAGTGGGTGTTCTGATTGGCCCTCAAATCAAAATCAGAGAGGGGAAGTGTCATGACTGCTCCCTTTCCTCTCTTCCCTCACCACCTCTTGTTTGGAATAAGAACACTTTTCTTAATGGAGGGGCTGGTGATTCTTTACTTTACATTATCTAAAGTAAATAACCCCCCCCTTCAAAAAAGAAAAAGAAAACAAAAATACAAACATAGTTTTTTAGTCAGTGCCACAGTCATGTCTTGTTTCCCTATAAATACTAAAGACATACACTTTGATCAAATCACACTTTTGCACCCAATTACGTGTTCCTTCACTGATAAGCATTAATTCAACAGTGAATCATCTTATATTAACTATTCTATTTTTTCTACTTACAATATAACATCAGTCGCTGAAGTGCAGGGTGATAATTTGTATGAATAATTAAAGACAAACAGAAAAGATGGAGTACATTTAAAATGCAGACTGAAAAATACAATCTAAAAAATTATTACTCATCTCATTTCCAGGCTAACCGAATAACATGGTTACAAATCAACCTGCAAAACTCCCGCAATGTTCTCAGCTTTGGCCTTGGAGCCACAATTAGAACTGTTACCTCACAGCAAAGCATCCAGGTGGAGCCTTTCTTCTAAAAATGCTGCCCAGAATACTCTTTCAAAGAATATCTTAAATCTCAGAGGTTTCACATCCTCATTAAATGAAGATTAAAGATCATCGAGATCATCCGCATGTTACTGAACATGAACCAGAACACAGCTGTAGGTGGTATAGAGCCATGCTACCAATATCAGAAGACTCAGTGGACATCTATAAGTGCAAAGGACATTGCATAAAGACAACATAGGAATGGTGTCCAATAACAAAACCACCGGGCTGCAACATTGCACAAAACTGTGAAACTGAGAAAATACGCTAAATTATTTGGTTAGAAGAAAACCAAAATAAACAAATTTGTCTGGATTAGATGAGACCTTGCATCCTTGGCACCAACAAAGCAACAAATATCACAGTGACTGAAGAGCGCCAACAGTGAAACATGGATGTAGGCGTGGGCTGATATGGGAATGCATGAGTGCACAAGCTTGTAGGGGAGATGACATTTACAGATGGCTCTATGAATGCATCTTTGTATACGCAAAGGCTGACAGAAAAGATGACTTGCAGTCTTAAAAACCTAGGCAAGAGAGAAAAGAGCATTTCTTTTTAAAAAAAGAAGTGAATGTATGGATGTATGCATATTTCCCCTAACTTGAATCCAGAGTAACTCCTTTGGAGTATTTTTAAGAGGATGGCAGCACAGCAAAATCCCTCAAGCAAAGACCAGCTAAAAAAAAACAAAAAACTTGTGAGAAATGGCAGAGAACATTTCTCTACAGATTTGGGACAGAATGGTCTCCACCATGTCCAGGAGGAATGAGTCTTTCAACACAAATGTTATGCAACAGACAGATATAAAATATCTTTTAAAAAACATTTCACTAATTAAAGTTATACTGACATGTTTTTGCACTCGAATGCATACTGTGTTTCTGGCAGGCTTTCGTTAGCCATGTAAGACGTGTACATCAGCAAGTTTTAGGAAACCTGTCCACACATTTAAACTGTAATGCCAATGATGATCCCCTGACCAAATTTGTAGTGCTGTCAGTCAACATTTTAATCTGTCCATTATTTTTGTTTATGCTCAAATACCTGCAAAACTAATGGCATTCCTACCATATGTGCTTCCATCTGCTGTTTGCCTTGCATGCTAATTAGCAATGCAAACTAATATGATAAACATTGTGATCATTACCTGCTAAACACCATGGTTTTGTGAACATGTTTGAATGCTGATAATAGTGTTCGGCTTAAAGCAGCGGGGCTGTAGGCTCTTCAAGGTCTTTGGTGGGACAAACGGAAGAAGGAGGAAACTGTAAAAGTATTAAGTCATAAGATTTGTTGAAGCTACACACCAAACACACTAAATTCATTAGACTCCCAGAGACTGAGGATGGAGTCGGCCCGCTAGCAAGAAGAACATTTGTTATGGTGTGAACAGTAAAAAGGACATCTCGGTTAATGAGTTCAAAAGGGGGATGACTCAAGTTATGTCACGCTGCTGACAGGGAGGATGTTCCTGAGGGAACGAGCAGCACATCAAGGGAGGGGCGTTAAATGTATAGAACAATAGCTCTGTAATAGAAAACAGTGATGGGCATTTTTATTGCATTTTTAGTCCTGAAGGCATGCTTTGGATGTCACCAGGACTTATCAAGGACATGGCCAGCCAGGGGACCAAACACCAGTTGCAGCTTTTATTTGTCTGGTTGCTTCTATCTGTTTTTGCCTTGGTTAAAGGTTAAACAGCATGATTTAAAAAAAATGTTTCCATCCAGGTATTTGTTAGAAGCAAAGCTAGACAGTTTGTAGAAAAGTGTAAAGGGAGTTTGCAAACTGCAGCAGGTCTTTCAGATTCCACTTGGTGTCTCGAGACCTTTATCACCAGCATACATTGGTGTGAGTTTGGGGCTGGAGTCAGCACAAAATGAGGACAAACCCAAGTGAGACTAAATCACAGTGAGTAATAAACTTCAACATATTCATATGTGATATTGAAAGGAATGGACATGCAACTATCCAGCATGCACCAAAAGCCTAAAAAGACAAAAGATTTGGCCTGGGAAGTGTCATCTAAAAGAGAGCTGCGAAACAAAGCATTTATTTTTGCCCTGATGGTACAAACACTGATTATTGTGATTGGCTGATGATCAAACACTGCTGAGTTTAGTCAAAGGTTACAAGGAATCAGTGCAATTTATTATTGATGCAGAGCTTTGCAGTCATCAGAGCCTGTCGCAGCAAGCCAGCAAAAACAGTTGATCCTTCTATGTCTATACAGTGAGCTGATTAGTATGCCATCTTGGATGCATTCTGCTACCCCCCAAGGCTGCAAGATCAGAAAACACTTTTTTGCTTTTATTTTATTTCAAAATGTGTGAGCTTGGTTGCGTGCCATTGTTTTTCTGTTTTGCATTGGTGGCCACAAGCAAAAGACTAATTTCTGTTCAAATCTTCAGAGTGCACTAACCAGCCCTGCTCGGTCATGTAATGGACTGTTTTTGTATTGCACTGCATTGAAAATCAAAGCCAGAGCATGTTAGTCAGTGAGGCCTGGTTGTGATGGAGCTGACAGTCTCACCTAAAGGCTTCGATGAGTCTCTCCACTTTCTGTGCTTCTCCCTGAACACGGACATGAGCCTGGAACTTTCTCAGGGCTTCGTCAAGCTCCATGCCTGAAAAATCCATCTCGTCCACAACACAGCTATGAAGACACAGAGAGGGAGGAAAAGAATGAGTAAAATAAAGGAAAAGTGAGAGTGGGTTTAGTTTTAGTACATCACTGTAATGAGAAGGTAACAGAGTGAGTGTGCCAAAAATGTGTATGCGGGTGAATGTGCAACAAACTATGTGTGCCCAAGTGCTGACGGCAAATCTCGCTCTTACAGTCATACTTCCATTACAGAGCCACTGACCTGAAATATGCACGAGACAACATGTTTGCACCTCCCCACACACACACACACACCCATGTACTGTGCAAATATCAGTGGAGACAAAAGGGGCTGACAACATTAGATGAGATGGCAAAAAAAAAGAAAAGAAAAGCAAAGAGCGATGCGGAAAAAAAGAGGTGCATGAAAGGCTGATGACAGGCTGTGGTAATGGTAGTAGTACATACAGGACTGCGCATTTAGGTGCATGGGTGTATTTGTGTCCATGCAAGTGTATCTCAGTTAACAAAAGTGAGGGTGTGTGCTTAAGTGTGTGTTCAGTGCAGTGACCTATTTCTACAGTCTCTACAACATCAGCAGAAAACCTCTCTACACTGATCGCAGTGTGCAGCCTACACTGGCAGGATACAAAGGGGGTGAGTATCAAAGCATTAAGCAAAAGCATGTTTTCATGGATGTCTTCCATTTTTGCACACAGGTGCCATGTGACCCGATCTGGCAAAATGAGTCATAAGAAGCAGGGGCTAGTTCTTAGCCAAATAATATCATCGCTGTATTGCGGGTCATTGAGCAACAAGGGAAAGATCATTTACATGTGTTGAGCGACTGGTTTTACCAGATCGGGTCACTTATGTCAAGTGATTTTTTTTTGCGTATGTGCTTATGATTATTGGAGGGAAACAGTTCAGTTTGAGATATTTTTAAAAGAAATTAAAGAAATTTTAACAGATATATTAACAGATATTTATTTTACTGGATCTCCCTTGTTCCTTAGTAGTATAAACCAACAGTACCTTGGTACTATGATTGAAACTCTACCAAAGGACCTAAATGTTAAACCTAAATGAGAAGAGATCAGGTTTTCATGAAAAAGAAAGTCTTTCATAATAAATTGAATTTATTATATACATATTTTTTTCAATTTATTATGAAAATATTTGAAAGCAAGGAGAAGAGAGGTCAGCACACACTTCATATCATCATTAAAATTGATCTTTTACAGAAATTTCTCAAACAAGGTAACACAGTGAGTTTCTGCAATATTAACAAGCAGTCAGTCTGTCCTTGAGGCCTCTGGAGGCAGAAAAGGAGAAACCACAAAGAAGATGTCAGGTCTCCGTGCTCAAAAAGGCTCTATATGGCTTGATTCGTTCAGTTCTCCCCCCAAATAGAAGCACCCCACCAAATAAAGGGGTCAACTTCACAATACATGTGAATGAGCTTGGTGAAGAGGACTGTGTAATAAGGTTTACATTTTCAGACTGAATACTCAGTTAAGACTGTTAAGTCAAATCCAGAGAGTCTTTTAAGCGAATATCAAATAATGTTTTTCACTTTATAATGAGTAAACAATGTAGTTATACATGTTAATAACATGTCATCTGTTTAAATTATTAGCAGTCCAGTTGCTAGATTGTGGCTCAGTTTTATTGGTCTAAGGGGCTTGACAAAAGATAAGAAAAACGTGTCAAAGCAAATGGGAGAATGTTTTATGATCGTTAACTCAAAAAGTGAGGGGAACTTCACCAGTTATAAATGTTTTTATAAATGCCATCAGTCAGTTGCTGTGGGGAGTACTGCTGTTAAATCTGACAAAATAACCCCAAAATGTCATGATGGTCATCCAAGCTTGTGCACTGAGACTATCATTTGGAAGAAGCCTGTATCTCTAACTGGAAGTACAAAGTTTGAATGAAATGATCAGGAGCTATCTGAGGAGTGCATGAGTATTATTGGAAAATCATCTTGCATTAATAAAATAAACCTGCTGTTGAAAGCTGCAGAAAAAGGCTGAACTTAAGGTCACTATATTCATATTTAATGTGAAAGTCAAAGCTGAGCCCTATATTTCTGTGTATGTGTGTTTGTGTGTGAAACAGAGATGTAAAATTAAAGTAATGGCATGAACTCACTCAAGGACATCTCTATTGAACTGCAGTTTGCTGTTCCCCAGAAACTCCCCAATCATCTGCCGGCTTAGGCCCTTCCTTTGCAGCAGAAAGTGAGCCACTCCGATGGCCGTGTCCGGGACAAAACCACGCGTAATCAGGAAGTGGACGCCTCTCTCTGGGTTCCTGTCCACACAAAACAAACAGAGAAAAGCACATAGAGCGAATGGTGCGTGTAAGAATTTTTTGTGCATTCAAGCAGATAGGTGTGTCGGGCTGAGTGTGAAAGAAAATGTCTTGCATTATATTTAAGAGAAAGGGTGCCTAATATGTGTGTATGTGTGTGCATGTGCGTGCTGTGTGTAAGAGGAGGCAGAGGGAGAAAGAGGGAAAAGAGAGGCGCATCCATGCGCAAAAGCTGTTAGCTCTGGACTTTAGAGACAGACCAAGTGTCACTGATGCATATGAGTTCATTTACATTAATTTGTATTAACTAATAATAAGTGCAGGCCAACCGTGGACACTATTTTTAGGAACTCCGTGGCTCTCGCATTGTTCATGACCTCCTTGACTGCCTCTAATGTTCCATTGCATTTATTCTCTTTGCAGCTCTCTCTCTTTCTCCATCCCTGCCTTCCTCTTGATGTCCCTTTTTTCCATGGACATCAGACCATCAGAAAATAGCATTGAACAGGCAGCTCCTCCCAGCAATCACAAACGCTAATGAGCAGCTGCCTAAAGCAGGTTTGCATGGCTGTTGGAGATTTGTGCGACACAAACAGCAATAAGAGTACTTTGAACCCTGAGCCAGAGGGTGAAGAAATATTTATTATATATTTTCTCAGAGTGTTCCGTGTGTGTGTGTGTGTGTGTGTGTGTGTATACGTGTATGTGTGTGTGTGTGTGTGTATGTATGTA
>VUQJ01001860.1:0-11755 GCA_015108635.1 Andinoacara biseriatus | reverse complement strand
AGCTTTAATAGTTATTCTCCCTGACAGCTATAAGCAAGGCAGGTTTATTTATGCAGCTCTTTTCATACACATTGGCAATTCAGAGTGCTTTCAAAGTGGACAGATTTTAGTTTAAATTTAATTTTATGTGTTTATATAGCTCCAAATCGTAGCTCGAGTTCGACCAATGCTGACGTCTTAAAGCATCAGCGAGCGAAGCCCGAAAACGCACCCTTGAAAAAGCAAAGTCTTCAGGTTTTTGCTCTGCGTTCATTGAGTGCTGCTGCTGAATTAGTCAACACATAAATAAATTTCCCTTTGTGTGCTTTCTGTTTTGTCTGGCAGCTTTTCGACCGAGTGAGGGAGGAAAACCCCAATTTCCACCAGAAGATCATCCCAGTCAGCAGTGAGCTGATGCAGCCCGGCCTGGCCATCAGCCCAGAGGACGTGGAGAAGCTCACCGCCTGCATCAACATCGTCTTCCACTGCGCCGCCACCGTTCGCTTTGATGAGCCACTCAAGTGAATGCACTTTTTACTCTCGCAACACAACGAATGCACAGACCCCTGCTGTTTACTTCTGCAATTAAACCTCATCACAATCCTGTGCCACTTAACACAACATGTCTTTACTGACTGGTAAATGCAGCTTGTAGCAGGAACTTACTATTGTGAGAGTGCACTCCAGAGGATATGCAGCTCATAGAGCAAAGCTGTATTGTGTCACTGATGTGACGCAAAGAGGAAGTGGAGCAGGATGAGGATGTGAAGAAATCAACCTTTTGTGCAAAGCAACGTTTGCCTATAAGACAATAGGTGGTTCCTCTTTTATTCAGGTGTGTTCAATAGTTGCAGCAGGAGGCAATTTAGAGGATGTTTCAGTTAAATGAAACATATTAAGGTAGTCAGTCGGTGGTAATTGATCATGCCATGTTCAGAGGCTCCTATATGCGCTGACGTCTATGTGATGACGTCCAGCTTGTTATTAGACTATGAGGACCTCAGGCGACTGTAGAGTTGTTGAATCCTGATGTGAGCAGTGCATTGCAGTGTACTGTGGTGACCTAGTTATATTTTTCTCCTGTGGATAATGTGCTGATGCTCTCCTCCAACTAATCAATCCTGCAACTTCCTGTTAGAAACAACATAAATTCATGCGGTCCATCCGTGAGGTTTTACCTTTCTGGTATATAGATGCCAAAGCCACAAGGAGTAGAGCCATGAAATTTGGTATGTGTGTCTGGTCTGAGGTCAGTGCATCATAGCTGGGAGGCGGCAGGGAAGCCGTTTGTGTACACTGTGCCTGAGCCAGCAAGTTTAAGATTGTGAAAAATATACAAATGTGCCCTGCTGCTTTCTTTGTCTCGCTGTGCAAATACACATGCTCCTTCATGTAGAAAATGTTCTGCAGAAAGAAAACTGATAAGTTGAGACAGTTTGAGATAAATTTAAGTAGGGGTGATGGGTAGAGAAAGGAAAAGATTAAGGCCTTAAATAACATTTCTGCCCAGGTGGCCTATGAGAAGTTAAGGGGTGTCCCTGCTTATTACAGGTATGTGGAGACTTTCAGTTGCATGGCCTCATTTAAAATTATGTAAGTCACTTTTTTAAGCCCATTTACACACATGTTGACCCCATGTGGTGATCCTGATATTCATAGATTAAATCTTCAGCTTCAACTTTTTTAAGCAGTAAAATTCCTCCCAAGAAAAGACAGCAGGACCGCCTCTTCAGTGTGTTCGCAACCTCCATGTGCATGGGCGTGTGTAGGTAGATCATGTGTCTGAGGTGGCGTTGGGTTGCTCTTTTAAAGCTCCCTGAAGGTGGGTGTTTTGAAAGCAGGGCAGTTTGAGTGACAGCTCAGTTAGGACAAAGCTGCTGTACACAGATTCATATCGATCTCTAGTGTCCTGATGTGGCTTTCTGACTTACTTTCCTACCTCTGCATGGGTTGCTTCACCATCTTTCTCTCAAAGTTGCCTTTGTTTTCTCTTTTTTTTCTTTTGTTTTTTTTCTTTTCTGTTTCTCTCTTTCCCCCCTCCCCTCTGTGTCATCTTAGAGTCATTATTCTTGTCTAGCGGCCGGCAGCCTTGTAAGCCGTGCAAGGCCATAAATCAGATGACTCTGCTGAAGGCGCGAGAGTTGGTCCAGGGCTTTTGAGCTTGACACCTCAGCGTAAACGTAATATTAATGTGGAGCTCATTTCTATTTCTCAAAACATTTTTAAAACTAAGGTAATCAGTAGGTGCGGTGAAATTTTAAAGGGACAGTTTACCTTATAATGGCCTTGACAGCTGTTTGTCCTCCTGTATTGTTTTGGTGTGAGTTGAGATGTCTCTTTCTGGAAATCATGACCTAGTTAAAAGTAAAAATAAATAAATCTATCTTCTACAAGCAGCACTTCAGAGAAAAGCTCCCCTCTACCCTGAAGCAGTGGCTCGTGCTCCTAACAAGCTGTGGCAGGATGTAAACATTCACGGTATCCTCCCCTTGGCTGAGCTGTAATATGAGGTAGCTGCTAGGATTCTTTCTATATCTAAATATAGAGCATACAAACCATAAGAGGTCTGTGTTTACTGACTTGGAATATTCTCTGAAGGACCCTGATCCTTACGAGGAATGGCCCGAAAACAGGAATTATCCAGTGAGCGGCAGTTCTTTGCATGAAAATGCCTTGTTGATTCCAGAGGTCAGGGGAGAAAGGCCACACTGCTGATAGGAAAGGAACAGTAACTTAAATAACCACTCATTGTAACCAAGGTATGCAGAAGAGCATCGCTGAATGCACAACACATTGGACCTTGAAGCAGATGGGCTACAGCAGCAGAAGACCACACTGGGTGCCACTGTACTTTGTGTATCCCAAAAGTTGGAATTTTACTGTAGCTTAATAAAAAGGTGTTAAAAAAATACACAAAAGGAGTTCGATAAAGTAGAAGAGTGAAGAGCTCAATAAATTAAAACCTAAACATAAAACCTTAAGGAAAGATTTACTGCATCTCTCCTGGTGGCAGTAGAGCAGTGTGCTGTGATATTGTCATTCACATGATACTGCAAAGATTATCAGTCACAATGGTGTAAAAATCATGTTTTTAATGATAGTTTCTGAGGAATGCCTGCACTGGTCTGTAGTTGCATCTGAATTATGAGCGCAAAGGCAGATGGGTGATGAATCAGGTGCAGGAAGGGGCACAGTGGTGCCTCCATCTTCCCCCTACAGTCCTGCTGGCGTGACGCCCTGCATATGGTCCCACAAGGTGGGAGGACGATGACACGCCCCCACAATCACGCTTAAGCTCATTCCGTGATCACCGCCGCAGTCCTCATCGTCCTTCTGCTGCCAACAGCCTGACCGCACCTGATTCGTGCCACTGGATCGTTCTCCCACAGCTCTCTGCCTCTCGGTTTTCGTGCAACCTCATGATCACCACCCACACTGAGCCGTAGAAGGAACATGTCATGCGGTGTTTGCTGAAACTGACCACAGTGATTTTTGTCTTCGCGTTGGGCAAAATGGACTCTATGTATGTTATTGCAGTTCTGCTGCAGAGCTGACACATCCACAGCTGAAGGCTGAGGTTTACCAAGTGAAATGTGTTGTGTGGGTGGTCTACAGGAAGATTATCAATCACATGTGGGTTCAGCTTCTTCTTCTTCTTCTTTTTTTTCTCTTCTGCCAATTAGGATTTTGTTTTCTCATTTCTTTAGGAGCACCATTTTATAACAAATACCACCTTCTTAATTGATCTTTTTGCATAAATTTGAGTTGCATAAACATGCTTCCTTTTCCCAGAGCTAGAGGGATGTAGATTTTTCTTTTTATAGAGCTAAGGCAAGACAGGTGAGAATGCCAATTATACGGTTCATTGCCAGAATAAAGAGAACATCAAGTGTGAGGGTTCAAGGTAAGCGTGGCAAGCAAAGGATGAATGAGAAGCGAAAGGGTGTTTTCAGTGGAAAGCAAACCAGGTGTGGAAGCCAAGAGAGCGCTATAAAGTGGCTGGCTGCTTATTTAAGCTCTGTGGAGGCCTTCACAGGTGAGCCCGTATTACCCAACCAGCCCTCACTGCCTGCAGACTCCTGCAGGAAGTAACACTGCAGGGAGGCCAAAGAGGGAGGAGGCTGTAACAGACTTGGTTGATCTACACAGTATAGATTGAGGGAATTGCTCATTACACCACTTGTGTCATCATTACAAGACAAGAATCCAATTATGTCCTATTTTTGTTCACATTCCCATTTATTATACATGCAGCACATTGGGATCAATGCTTTTTTTTTTAATCAAGCATAGATGCCCATCATTTTCTCTTGTTTCTAATAATTGAATATGAGCTTTTATAACCCCCCCAAAAAAAAAAAAACAATTAGGAGACATAATGTGAGCTCTGGGAAATTGTGATGGATGTTTTTAATTCATTAAACTATTGTGTAATTAATAACGCCATTAATTTCTCTGCATTTGTTCTCATTTTGTGTTCCTCAGGAGATTTTTCCATCTTTAGAGGAACACTTTCTTTTGCTTGCACTCTCGACGTGTAATGCAGCCGTGCCATTTATTGATCCAGTTAATAGATTTATTGAGGATAGTTGGTTTGATACTGAAGAATAATTGTATAGGTCGAAATCGCAAGTTTTCCTCAGAAGCATTTATAATCTGAATGGTAGCCTCTCTGTTTAATGAGAGGGGGGGAAAGGGACAGAAAAGAAGGAGCAACAGGTTATCGTTTTGGCGGACATAAAAATGCAGTTGTATAGTGGTACAAGTTATTGCTCAGGTCTATGCGCTGCATCGATTCAGAGCCACAGTAGATCCTGTAAAGCTCAGTCTTGGCTTTATGAGGGGTAGTATGAGCTGAAGAGTAAAAACAATGAGGCCAACACATCTGAAAAAAGAGCAGATGT
This sequence comes from Andinoacara biseriatus, assembly GCA_015108635.1. Taxonomy (NCBI): domain Eukaryota; kingdom Metazoa; phylum Chordata; class Actinopteri; order Cichliformes; family Cichlidae; genus Andinoacara; species Andinoacara biseriatus. Next base: position 6,872 of record VUQJ01001860.1, on the reverse strand, counting down.
CTCCCCCCCTGTTCTCATTCATCCCCTCTCCCTCTTCAGTTTCATTTCATGCCTCTCCATCCTTCCATGTGACTCTGCTTTGGCTCAAAATGATTTCTTGCAAATTCTTGCCCATTTGCAAATGCACATTTGAATGGAACACTCAGTCATCAGCTTAAAAACACTTATGCAAGCAAATACAAAGATATTAGCAGTGTGGCAAACATACACGCACGCTCACAGGCTTTCCCTGCACATGCTAAACCTGAGCGCACACAAACTTTTCCCTCCCACACACTGACTCATTTGCACACCCTTTCCTCCCACACATGCTCCCGGAGACACGCAGTCTTTAACGCTGTATGCATCTCTCTCCTCTCCTGCAGACACGCCCTTCAGCTGAATGTGATTGCCACACAGCAGCTCCTCAGCCTGGCCCAGCAGATGCATCACCTTGAGGCCTTCATTCACATCTCCACCGCCTATGCAAACTGCAATCGCAAGCACATCGATGAGGTCATCTACCCACCGCCCGTCGAGCCCAAGAAACTCATAGACTCCCTTGAGTGAGTGGATGAAGAGGTTTTGTTCACCATTGTCACAGAATCACTTCCAGTTGGGCTTAATTCATGTGGAAATTATTAGGTTTGCACAAAAGATCAATAAATAGTTAGTGAATAAAATATTGCATCACACTGGAAAGGCCGCTCATTTAGTGAGTGTGTCAGAATCGAGTCCAATAAATATGAGGAAAGAACAAACAAATCCAGTTATTCACAACACATCCAGCTGAGGCCAAACTCTGGGCATGATACCAACACAGATCTCATCCATTCACTTGCATTCAGAAGTCAGCCTGGCCCAGGATAAAAGCAGGAATGTGGAGAAAAGAATTTCATTATTATCTGCCTGTTTTCACACCTGTGCACATATTTGACCAACTGGCTGTAGAAAGGGGGCTTTATTGTCAGATTGCTCCATATATGTTGTTGCAAAGGTTAAGCAACTTTCACACCTTTCATTGTGAAAGGAGGATTTCTTTGCTTTATAAACCGTCCAAAGACAATCATCTGAACACTAAGAGCTCTAGCAAGAGAAGCGCTAAAGAGCCCAAAGGTTTTGGTGCTTTTTTTTCTTTTCTTTTTATTTATATTGTTAATTTGGGATGGGAAGGGAAGATGTTTCTGTGTTTTGTTTTTTTTTTATATTCATAATGTAGTCTGAACCATATGTAGCTGTCACCTCCATGTGGGTTGCCTAGTGGCTTGCAGGGCAGTAGCTGCTATAGGCAAACTAAAGCAGCTTAAATACCACCTCCTGTATGCAATATGTCTAAAGGTTGTGCAGAAGTATCAGCTTGAGCCAGCGTGTACAAAGATTAGAGGGGGCGTTTAACTCCGTTTATTTGGCTTTATTTATAGGTAAAGTAACACTTGCAGTCACCTTAAAGTGCTGGTGTAAATAGTAGTAAGCTTAGATTTGTTACAATGCCCTTCCACAGACCTAGCATCAAAGCTTGTTGGCTGAATAATAAAAGGCAGGCGCTGTAAATCACTTTGTACTGCCGAATTGCTTTTTCGCAAACCTACATCTTCTAATGTTCTGCAAAACAAACCTGCCACATCATAATAAATCTAAAACTGTGCCAAAATAAGTGCTTGTTTATGGTTCAAATGGGTGCTTAGTGCTGAAGCGTCGTGCGCGCTTTATTTCTCTGACTTCAGGTGGATGGACGACGGCATCGTGCGGGACATAACGCCACGGCTCATCGGCGACAGGCCCAACACGTACACCTACACCAAAGCCCTGGCTGAGTACGTGGTGCAGCAGGAGCAGGACAAGCTCAACATTGGCATTATCAGACCCTCCATAGTGGGAGCCAGTTGGCAAGAGCCTTTTCCTGTGAGTTCACTGAATACTTTTTCTCTCTAGAGCTAAGCCACTTTCCTATAAGGATGTATAGAGAATACGTGCTCCACCAAGGCCAATACCTTTTTTTTTTTTTTTTTGCAGTTTTAAATTAATCCAAATCTCTGGCACCCACAAAGTTTCAGGAAGTTTGATAGTTTTTTAACTTGCTGAGAGATGAACCACACCTCCATTTTGGGAATTTCTTGTGTCTGTATGACACAGATATACAGTACTAGTCCCAGTAGAGGTTTAAGACTCCTCCTGCCTGTGCTATATGTTAATCTACATGTTGGAAACCCGTGAGTGACACAGTCTAGTTTTTCCAAAAGCTCTCCTCGTTACATGTCCTCCTGCCACAGTAAAACAAATTGAAGTAAGATATTGATCAACCTAATCCTGCATGGGTCAATACTGCTCCCCTGTGGCTTTTATCTTAAGTGGACCAGGATTAAAGCAAACTGGCTGATGTCTGTGCTGAAGACCTGTGTTTTCCACCCGAGTCACCTTTCATCCAGCCAAACAGCTGCTGGGATGGGAGAGGTTGGGCACACGACAAGGACAGAAAGAGGCTATAGAGGGTGTAGAGAAATTCAAGTGAAGGCTGCTCGGCCAAGGAAATAATCAGCAGAAATGTAACAGCTGATTCTGTACTTTTGGTATTTCTGTTGTTTGTAGTCAGATCAGAGATTTGCATTTTTTCTGAAATGCTTCTCATTAAAAAAATAAATAAATAAATAAATCTGAAGGGCTCAGAGATGATGCCGCATGAATAAAATAGAACAACACAGGAAAGTCCTTGTTTATGTGGAGTCAGGAAATGTAGGCCTTGTGTTTGTGCACTGGGACTGTGTCGGTAGCCTCTGGCTCTGTGCTCAGCCTGCAGTTGTAAGCTCGGCCTGGCAGCGACTCTTCAAAAGACCTCACTCACGCTTGGCCCTGCAATCGCCTTGGCAGCCCGTGCCAGCAGGCGAGGGGGGTGGGGGATGGGGGCAGCGTGTTTGTGTTGATGTGTTGTGTACATTTATAGCCACAATATGCATCTGTCATTCTGGGAGTTTGTGCTTTTGGAAATCTCCCATTTAACCTAACATGCCATGCAAAATGTCAGTTGAAAGATGTATCTCCATCTTCAGCCTGGCGTGAAGCCATCAACAGATTGCCATGCTAAAAACACCCCTGGCCCTAGAGACCTACTGATCTTCTGTGTGCCTTATCTGCACCAGAGCATATTATTAGACTGAGGATAAGGCTCCTCTCTGACCACATTATGAATCCACAGTCCCGCACATTAGAAACTGCTGCAGTCTATTACCAGTGGTTTCATCAATTTTTAATGGTTTCTAATTGAAGCTGACAATTCTTGCTTCTGTTCTCCCACCACAGGAAGCAACATAACCCCAAACAGCTGCTTCAGCACACATAAACACAGCCGCATATGTGCTGCTGTTACCATTATTAAATGACTGTTGTTTCAGTCTTACGGCTGTAATTGAGACTTTTCTCTCTCTCTCTCTCTCTGTCTCTCTCTCTGTCTGTCTGTGTGTGTTGTCACACCTCAGGGTTGGATCGACAACTTCAACGGGCCAAGCGGTGTCTTTATAGCTGTAAGTATCAAATGTTACCCTTGAATCTCAAAGCTCTTCATCGCAGTGGTTTGGAGTTCTAAGATGCTGTCATCCTGTGACAAGGCGGGAAAGGGCATCTTGCGCACCATGAGGGCCAACAATGATGCAGTGGCTGATCTGATCCCTGTGGATGTGGTCATTAACCTCACTCTGGCTGCTGGCTGGTACACTGCTGTACACAGGTGAGCAAACTGCTCAATCCTGCATTTCCCGTGATGCATACATTTGTTTGGCAAGTCTTTGAAACCTTACAGTTATTATTAAAAACTCGTGATCGCCAAATATAGTTCAGAGAGCAGCACCTGAATAGATCCTTAAACAGTTACTCTAAAAATAGAGGCGTACACATTCTTTGTCAAGCTGTTTCCAACAATACACCAGAGTAAAAGACCAGCAACCCAAATACAAACCTGGTGTCACCGTCTTCTTGTGTGCACCCAGTCAGTGACAGTCACCATAGCAGTAACACTTTAGCACTTTTATAACAATCTGAAGTGATAAATGAAGCAGTAGATGTAAAGTAGTTGGAAGATAGAGCCCATTTTTATCCAGATTAGAATCTTAAACTGCACTTTACAGCATGTTTAAACACTGAGAATTTGTCACAGAAAGTCCAGAGAAAATAATTTGCCAGATTCCCAGAATTGCTGATAGTTTTGCGTTGATTCTTTGATTTATCCAGGCACTACAAAGAAGACATGCGAGGCTCCTAAAATCTGCCAAATTTAAACTGGTGAACATAAGCGGGTCATTTCCACACCATCCCAGATGTTTTTCCCAGGAAGTGTCTTTACTCACTGCTTTGCTGTAGTCTTACCAAAATTCACTGGGTCAGATTTTCCGTATGCGGAAACAGCGTGGGGAGAAAATATGTGGCATCCACACCCATTTCAGATAAACTGCTAAGAAAGGCCTTGAAAAACATCAGATTTAACTTCTCAGATGTAGACGTGTAAATCCAGGGTGCCAGTTTCATGTACACAACTTCTGTTTATTAACTCCTGTACTGTAAGAGTTAAAAATATTAGTAACTGTTTAAAATCAGCCTTTTTATAGCCCTACAGTTTCCTTGTATAAACAGAATTATAGACCAAATACTTTTACAGATATTATTATGACCTTCATCTTCCGCACTCTGCAGACCTAAAACAGCCCTGGTGTACAACTGCACAACCGGCGGCATCAACCCGTTCCACTGGGGAGAGATCGGTAGGTACTCTCTTTGCTGTCTGGGAACAGAAACCTGTCACTGCAGCCGAATATTTATAGAGCTGTTTTGTCTGTGCCTGCCGGCATCCTGCAACATTGTCTTCTGTGTTCGCTTTCATCATCATAAATCAATACTCTGGTGTTGTGACATAATGTCCCTGTGTTGCGATGGGCGTCAGGTGGAGGGAGTCTGCCACCTGCTGGTAAGAAGCTGAAAAGGAAGTTTGGAGGAAATTAGTGGGGACTGAAGGATGCGTTTTTGTGCTTTTTATGAGCACAGGATTCTTAGAACTGGTTTTCATTACAAAACAAACAACATACATTTGAAAATCAAGATTAATTTTTTTCCTTTATCTTCAAACACTAAATAAGTGTTTTATTTTCATAGTTTTTTAATAGATTTTTAGTAGCGGTTCTCTTATTTTTATGTGCATATAATCTTTATTTAATCAGGCCATCCTTTTTACAAGGATGCCCTGATTACAGTTTTTATGATACATATCCTATCAATGCAAGAAAAAGGCATCATTGTAATAGATAACATCCTTTTAAATAGAGCAGATTCATGCACACAGATTTAAATTAGTTTGTCTAACTTTTAAAGCTTCCAAATGTGCAGGGCATGGCTCTTTGACATGAGGATTTTCATATAAATGGAACATTCAGGGTCTAATTGCCATTTAAATTATGTGTCATGCCTTAATATTGACCCTCTGTGCTTATGATGTAAAACTGAATTATTTAAATTGGGGTAAAGAGTATCACAGTCCTTATGAGAGGAAGCTCAAGGGATCAGTTTACCCTGTCTGGAATACCAGGGCCCCAACCTGAAGTCAGCCTGGGGAGGGTGCTCGAGGGAGAGTGCCTGATGGCGAGGCTTTAGCCCACGGGGCCCAGCTGGGCACAGCCCGAAAAGGAGACACGGGCCCCTATCCTGTAGGCCCACCACTCACAGAAGGTGCCGTAGGGGTCAGGTGCAGTGTGTGTCGAGCGGAGGTCCTGGCGGACTGATAGGCAGTTACAAAGGCGGATAAGCTGGAGGAGTTGGCGGCAGAGATGGAGGCCTCAGTTTTCCTGCTGAGGCTGCTGCCCCTGCAGGATGGCTGGATCATAAAATGAGGTCTGACTAGAGCTGATGATTTTTTATTTTATTTTTAATTAGTTCTTGTAATTATTTTATATTTTATTAGTTTTATGTAGAATTTATCAGAAAATCAAAGTGCTGTTATTGACTTAGAAGACATTCTAGGTGCTGTAACGAAGAAATAACAGGCAGTACTCGCGATTTTATTTTGTTTAGATAATAGATTAACAAAATTAATGCCCCTTAGCTTTTTTCTGTCCATCAATACATCCATTATCTACCAATTATCTGGTTCAGAGATCTGCTCAGACCTCCCTCTCCTCAGCCACTGCCTCCAGTTATTCCCGGATCGGACTGAGGCATTTGCAACTCAGCTGGAAGACTTAATCTTTTCCAGCTTGTTCCGGGGCCTGTGTGCGTCCAACTTCATCACAGCTAAACATGCATGAAACGCAGGAGGCTCGAGGAGACATCCCTGTTGCGTGCCCAAACTGCTTCAGCTGGCAATTTTTTAATGTGTTGGAGCAGTAGCTCTACTTTGAGATCCTGCTAAATAAGCGAGCTTCTCATTCCATCTTGAGGCGTAGCCCGTGGACCCCTCAGAGATAATTTCTTTACCTTGCCATTTTCTGCCATGCACCATTTATATAGATTCTTGATTGACTAATTTCTAATTTGACTTATCAACAAGGATATATGAAATAGGACTTCAAAAATTCCACAAAACCAGGAGTAACGCTCGAATGCTTATGATGTGAGTCGGTGCTCGTGCTCAGATCTGTGCTTTTTGAGGCTGTGATGGAAATGATTGGGTTCCATATGAGGAGCAAAAAAAACTCTCGTCATTGCCCTCCAGGTGGTGTGGATGTCTGGCTGGCGGGATGTCAAGTGACCCTTAGATTAACAAACACAGTCTCTTCACCAAGGAAACTGTGACCAGATGGCTCGTGGCAGGATTAGGTCTCATCATTGCAACCCTATGTTATGAAAGAGGAACTGTGGACTCTGCAGTCTGATTTGGCCAGATGAGAGCGAGAAATAAAGCCAATTTAAAACAAGAGGAT